>KZ345090.1:290075-302987 GCA_002352805.1 Teladorsagia circumcincta | reverse complement strand
CAATAGCCGAGGGAGTGACGATGATATTCGAAGAGAAACATATCTCTTCCGAGCGCTCGCTCACGCGACGAGAAAACCTCCTGGACGACAACCACGTCGATGTTCGACAAGGTGTCAAAGAACCGAAAAAAGGTGTCTGAACAACGGTGAAAGTGCGTAAAGCGGGCGACGGGAATCTCGTAAAACCACTGGCTCCTGCACAGTTGACGCCAAATGACTTATCACCAGTGGTTTTCGTAATGAATGTCATCTGATGTTGTTTCTCGGCGATTATTTTCAACATCTGGGCGCTTTGAACTGGCTACAAAAGAAATTTTGGCGTGATGCGCGAAACTCTCGCGATCCCATTGCAGCCAAGTAGAGGTTCGTTCAGCAGTAAAGATCTGGGCGCTCATGTCCTTGAGGGGACATCACAGAGGGTCGATGGTAAGTGACACTGGGACTAAGCCTAGGACATGGGAAGAACACCAAGGAAAGTGCATATTGCTCACATCTTCCATCCAGGATCCCTGTCATTGCCCAAGGTTTAGTCCTAAGCACAACAATTGACACTCACTTGAATGTCCTCCTTCCCCCCTCAAAGGACATGAGCGCCAAGATCTGAAGATAAAAATAGAGATAAAGAATGGTTGATCGATCTTGAGGCATTTTGATCAAGTTGAAAATATCGAGATGATATAGATTCGGGTAAACTTAACATGGTATTCGAGTGATTTCCAGCACTATAACAACTCTCTAGAAAAAATTCCAAAACTTGTTGCACATCCAACAAATGCACAACCGTAAGTAGGCAAAAGTTCAAGAGGATATGACCTTTATTGCGAGCTTTTATAACATTTACGGTAACGATTGTTCATGAGAAAAAAAGAAATGAAAATTTTGATCGCTGGTGTTTCTTTTCTTATCGCTCTGAAGACTGATGTTTAGTTGAGATTCGGAAGGTTACATCATCAAGTATGGAATTGACAGGATATGCAAACTCATTCAACCTGATCAGATCATAGCATATGTAGGTACACAAAAAAGCTCAGCGACTCTTCAAACTCGGCAAGCTTCAAAGTCATCCACATCTCTAACCCATAAAACGATCAAATCTGAGTTCAATTAGAGAAGAATGTTGGTGTTTTTCATGGATTTTGGGAGAAAGTCTTGTGCTTCATTGTGAAAACACTTTCAGACGACTTCGCAAAAACGATAACCTTGCCCGAATCATCTTGAGGACCTACATAGAACTCAGGAAAGAGATGTCCGCATTATCAATGATTGGCTTATATTTTCTAAACCATAAACTAACACACTACAATATTTTCATACGTTGGCATGAGAAAAAAGTGCAAAATGTTTGTGAACGATGGAATCTCAGAGAGCTTATTGTTGAGAAAAAAGTTAAGATGTAAGTGAAAATTAACCACTCGACAACTTCCTGCATTTAATCTCTGCTTTTCTTTCTTTTCTGAAGTCCTCGGAAGTCGCAGAAAACTGTGCAGCCACTCCGAAAAACTCAGATAACACTAAAAGCGATAGTATCCCAGCCCAATGTAGAAACAGTTTATATTCTCAAGACCACGAGAAATGTCCTAATGGGGATGGACTTGGTGAAGTCAGCGTCCCACATTGTATAGGAGCCTGCAACGAAAAGAGATTATGAGATTGATTGCTTGATCGCCAGGAAATAGCTCCAAAACAGGCCGACTCAATACCAATGGTCCACTTGTAAGCATGACTGTGTACAAGCGGACTATTGGTCAGTTTGAATGCTGGAATCCAACTGAGACAGCGTTGTTTTCTTCCACTCCTCTCGAACTGCAAGTTCTGCGTTATCCCGAAGAGATTGTTGCTAATGTTAATGCTTTGCCTCGGAAACAAAAAACGCAGAAATCACTTATAAGTCCGCTGATCAACTATTCATCTACTTTTTAAAGAAGAAGATTCCACGACTTTTCCTTTTTCCACGGGTCTTCCTCAAGGAGAATGCCGCCAGGGTCACTTCTAATTGTAAGTCGAAAAGCCTGTTTCGAAACGTATACTCCCAAGAAGTTTCAATTTCAGCAGTTCTTCCGTTGCCTTGGGACGAGGCATAATTTTGCTGTGATAGCTACACCTCAAGTTATTATAAAAACAACTACTTTTTGCATCAAAACTGTAAAACTGAGCGTAAAGACAGCGAGCGCCGCTATTTCTGAATAGGTGGCTCACTCGTGTTGCCCTATAATACATATTACCATGCCATCAAAGAGATTCATAGTCTACTAAGAAGAAAAAAATCATCATGTTGCCTGCACCGTTGATGGATCTCTCCACGTGGTGCTTCTGTCGCATTGGATGATGAGCACTGCGGAGAAGCGCCGCTTATGCTAGAAAGAGGAACGCGGTGGAAAAAAGTCCAAGTGCTACAGAAGAAGATGGTATCGCTTCGTATATACAGGAGTGGCCAAAAAAGAGACACTTTGCCCATGGCACACATCACCAAACTTTTCTTCGCTCTTGATGGGAGCTTCACGGCATAATATTCCCTAGATGTCCCTCCATAAGCAGAAGCAGGGTCTCTTTTACTACCTTCACGGCCTTCAGAATATGACATCATCTGTCGACGTCGAAGCTCAAGATGGCCTGCAGTAATTGCATCAGCCTGGAGCTCTTACATAATATCTTGAATCGGTTTAATGTGTGATGGATTCCCAGGGTCACTAGCACTCAATGTGCAAACCCCCTCGAAACCTGCCTTTCGGGAACCTTCGTAATGGTACACGATCCGTCGAGGACCCCATTGAGCTCGACCAGCGCACCATGTTTCGGGGACAATTTTTTTCTGATACTGTCCACGTAGAAAGCAACTATGAAGAATCTCTTATGGAATGAAGTGTGCTCTTCAATTCCAAGTCGGGAGCACTCGCTCTGAATCGAGCAAAGCGCTAAAGGAGTTAATCGATATGAGCACTGAAACAAAATGTTTTTTTATTCGCCCCCCCCCCTGTATGAGTCACCAGAAACGATACGTCGGATAACAAATGCAGCAACACGTGCACCCTTTGTTAACTTATTGAACGTGCTGCGAAATAAATGATTTTGGCATACAGTGAAACAATTTCACTTGCTCAAAAATCGGTTCAATGAGATCTCACGGAGTTCCTATGTAATGACACATTCCCAATGAGCTTACCTAAGCAAAATTGAGTCAGGAGGTTTTCATCCATCCACGATGACATGGAAGTCATAGCCCAAAGAGAAGCCCGGAAAAATGAGCTCGAAAAGTTCAGATTCTTATGGATAGTAATAGGTCCGCCGGATTTATTTATTTGCTTATTTATTTGGGTCGGATCACCCAACTGTCGCCGGCTCTCTTCCTTCTTGGGAGATTGCTCGGCTACCGCCGAGGAGTTGCTATAATGACACATTCCTAATGAGCTTCTAGATGAGATGGCAAAAATTCCCTCGTGACGTAACATTCTTAGACCACGAAACACACACAACACAAACGTTTCATTTTTTGTATATCAATGTCCAAAAATTGTCGACCATTACGGCGTCATCAGCTCAATAATCGTGACATCGCGTTGCAGACCTAAGTCTTCAGAGTGGATGATTGCCACCCTCTCTCCTCTTCCCCAACAAATTTTGAAGAACCAACAACAAGATTTTTTTCTCTCAAAGTCGTTTTTGTTTGGAATGCGTGGAAAAGTGAATGTAAGGTAAGCTGATTATCTATTACTCTTACCAGGGAAATTCCAATGGAACTCAGCAGGGAGCACTAGAGAGATCGATGAGATCAAAAGTAGCTCTCACAATTTTGAGGCCGTAACTGCTACGTGGACTTTGCAAGCAAATTGTGAGCAGGCAAAGTTCAAAAAGTATGTTGTGCAAGACGGCCTATGTGCCAAAAATGATGTAGCTCTCGTGGTCAGGCAAACCATGTACCCTTAGAGGCGAGTTTCAGAAAAATTTAAAATCTGATGCGGATATTTTGACTTAAATGAACAGACACACACCGACATTGCAGGTAGGTTCCCGGTACGGGTGATTTTTGGAATGGATCTCTCACTTCGAAAACCTGGGATTCATCACACTCACAACGAATATAGAAAATAAAAGCATGGAATGCTAGGAAAGATAGATTTTTCGATTATTTTTCGTAAATAGAACGGGTTCCAACATGGGACAACTTAGGGAGATCAGGGTTCTGTAGGGAAATTTGCGGTCCACATGTTAAATTGGATGAGAGTTTTCCTTGTAAATTCCGTAGCGATTGCAGATTCATTTTTTGACCCTGATCTCCCAAGCCTTTTGGCTAACTACGGCTTGTAGATCTACGCTTTTGATAGCGGTATCTCCGCAAGAAAAAGCGCCGCAGCTCCCGTCGTAAAAGGCTATTTCGCATCGCTCGTAGGTGATCGACACCTGTGCTGAGCGCTTCAAACCGGGATCGTCCTTATTGGCTAGCCGCGCTCAAACTTCTGACCGCCCTTCAAAGCCGTGATCAACCCTCTCACCGTATAAAAGCGAAAAGTTCGAAGATGCTGCACCTTCGAATGCTGGTCTCATTTCCACACTGTACAATTTTCTCAGCCACATATTTTATGTGCAGTATTCATAAAGATACATTACTGTAGAAGCATTGAATTTCGAATTTCCAAAGAATTCGTCAATTTTACAACAACTGGGATAGGAACTCACTTTTCCACGTGTACTTTTGCCCTTTGCTTTTGTACGTCTCCGCTAAATTTCCATTTACTCGTTGTCACCGACGGTGAAGACGTTGAAAATCTCTACTCAAAGATTGCATATTTCGAAACTTTTCATGATCCATCTTTTGTGTCCCAGCCTATGAATGGGTTCCAACTTCCGTTCCCAAGATTACCTTCATCGTCAAGGTGGAATCAATTTTGCTCATTTTAAGGCATTCTCAGTCAGCCAAATAATAAATAAACTAGCCAGTCAATTGATTGTCTACGGAAGTGTTTAGAAAAACATCGTCTTCCAAGAACTCCTGCGGACAAACTAATCTCGAATGTCTCAAGAGGAGGACTTTAAATATTTGCTTTTAATACGTTTCATCCTAAAAGTGACCCTGAGGAGAGGGTTTTTAAGAATACATGGTGATGTTTACAAAGTGAAAAGAAAATTGGCCAAAATAGTGGGCAGCGCTTGCTCGCGCTTTTAGATAGTTTCCAACTTATTTGATTCTCTATTTTCGAAGACCATTTACCGACGTTTCAAATTTGCAAGAGAGATTTACGGAAATGGCTTCAAGAATGATATGAAGTGTGCCTTTATTTGAGTTTCATTTTCCTCAATATTATCTCCAGACCACGGCAGCTAAGGCTCCTCCTTTCTTCTGCTTCACCTGTTGGTTTTGTCAATCGTAACTTATCCAATGTTTCAATTACCGTAATACTTCTACGTGCAACTTGCAGATGCTGCGATTACTGACGTCTTTGGGTTTGATAGCCCTCGTCTCCGCCATTCCTGTCGACAACGGAGTTGAAGGTGAACCGGAAATCGAATGTGGTCCAACATCAGTCACTGTAAATTTCAATACTAGGTATGCCGCAGTCGCATGTTTAATAACTTTTGACTAAACTTTTTAACTAATACGAGCAACCTTTTGGAGTCAATGAGATTCTATCGATACTTTCAGAAACCCTTTCGAGGGTCACGTTTACGTAAAGGGGCTTTTCGATCATGACGAATGCCGTAACAACGACAGTGGACGACAGGTACCACTTTTGAAATATTACTTAAAGGGCTTCTTTGAAAGGTTTGCGCAAAAAAGGCATGTTAGGCTCTCGCAACATCACTATTAGGTGGCGCATGGATACAGGCGGCGGAAAACTCACAGAATCAAGCTAATAGTTTTTCGGGAATTAATGCAAGGGTGCGAAACGAACCGATAGTGAAGAAAGAAGGAAGGAAACTACAAAAAATCCAAAAAAACTCTTACCCTCTCAGGCTGTGTAGGGTATACGAAAACAGGCACGAAGTAAGAGGTTGAGCGCCGCCGAGAGGAAAGAGAATCGGTGACAAGAGATCAAGTATAGAGGGAGACCGAATTTGGCCTCTGACCTACATGAGTGGAGGAAGCATCGGGTGGTGGGTGAAACTCGTCAATTAAGGGTCCCCCGGGGAAACCGCCTAAGTCTTCTCCTTAGAAAAACCTGGAACCTCAGCGCTTTCATTCGCCAAGTTCGTATGCCTTCAGTTTTCAGGTACACGGAGATAGGCGCAGCCTTACAAAGCTGCTTATGAATGGGTGATAGGATAAGGCTTATCACCACGTTTTGACTGATTTTACAACTTCTACCAAATCTTGAACTCTGCAAACTGAATGAATGGGAGTTTGACATGTAGCAAATTGAAATGCGAAATTTTCTGACGAAAAGCAAATTCAGATAAGCAAAGAATAACTGGATAACTGTGTTCACAAGACCGTCAATTAAAAATGTCAGCTGTAATTAATGGCATCTTTACACAGCGTGAAGCAGTTAGCCGCGCTCCTTTAACCTCTGGTAGTTTATACTGCCCAGAGTTTCCAATAAAAGCCTACAGAAATGTCTTTCTACAATGACTGCGATGAGTTATATTGACGTTCTATGAAAGGAACTCCGATCCTGAAAGACGTCTGTTCCAGGTAGCCGGAATCGAATTGCCTTTCGACTCGTGTAACGTCGCTCGTACACGCTCGTTGAACCCACGAGGTGTCTTCGTTACCACAACTGTTGTGGTTTCGTTCCATCCCCAGTTTGTGACCAAAGTTGACCGGTAAGTAGAGTTACTGGCTGATAAAGAACATGTGTACAAGGGTGAATACCACTCAACCACAACGAGGGATGATCTATGAAAAATTGGACTAAATTCGAATCTGTCTTCAGCCATTGATCCTCTCTGAATTTCATTGGGTTTCGGGTCAGATGAGAGCAGCGGCATCCTTTAGGACTGAGCCCAGGAAGGGGCAGAAATTCTAAGAGAGTAAGGATTGTTATTTTTTCTCTTCCCCACTTGGGAATTAGTCCTTTTCTCAACGAAATGGAGATGTTTTGAACTATTTCAAGTGCATTACCACCACAGTGCCCCCGCATCTTGCAATAACTCCAATTATTGTACAATATGTACGCTTGAAATTGGCCCAGAATTCATATTATGTAGATACGATGATCGCTTTCATATTACCGTCGGGTTGCAAGTTTTGAGCAAAGGTAGGGTTAATGTAGCGGGCAGCACCCTTCTGAATGCGAATGATTCAGAGCCTACCGAATCCAGTGCTTCTACATGGAGGCTGATAAAACCGTGTCCACCCAAATCGAAGTTTCTGATCTCACCACTGCCTTCCAGACTCAGGTACTATCAAGTTGTGAAATGAGTGATTCTCAGAGCTCGTGACCTATCCTCTACATGAGATATTTAGATTGTCCCTATGCCCGTCTGCAAATACGAGATTCTCAACGGTGGCCCAACTGGAGAGCCTGTGCAATTCGCCACTATTGGACAACAGGTAGTTACCATCATATTTGGCTACTGATCCCTTAATTCACTTTCTACGGTTTCACTTGCAGGTTTACCACAAATGGACCTGTGATTCTGAGACTATTGACACCTTCTGCGCTGTCGTGCACACGTGCACTGTTGATGACGGAAATGGTGATACTGTGCAGGTGATCGAGGACTCTTTTGATTTTCAGGACCCTTTTTATTGAGCCCGCTGGGTTACAATAGTGGAAGGAGATGGGCATTGTGTAATTTGATATTTCTTCAGATTCTCGACGAAAATGGTTGCGCTCTCGACAAATTCTTGCTGAACAATCTCGAATACCCGACTGATCTCATGGCTGGACAGGTTCGTACCTGAATTTCAAATTCCATATGTTTTTCAGAAGTCGAGACAGGGATCTGATTCTCAACAAAGAGGAAGATCTCATCAGTACCGCAAGATTTCTGGAGATCTTCACCTCGTGAATCGCGGTCGAACCTACCTTGCCCTCACCGAATCCCTCAGCTTGATCCCCTTCTGCTGGGGCAGTTCTCAATTCTGTTAGCATTCTTAAACACTGTTGATTTATTCCAGGAGGCTCACGTTTACAAGTACGCTGATCGTAGTCAGCTGTTCTACCAATGTCAGATAAGCATCTCTATCAAGGTAAGAAGGCTATTTCAGAAGTGCTAGTTTGAAGGATGGATAATTTCGCACATTATTCTTTAAGCTCCCATTTCAAACATTTCACATCAAATGCAAGGGTTACAGTGGTGTTTATTCCGTTTAAAAATTAGACATGTAGTTCCAGGAGGAACTTAGGGAAAAAACAGAAATCGCGACAGAAACACTGAGATTTCCTCGTGAGGTTGACCGTAGTACGACGGAGAGATGCAGCGCTCCGGGTGAGAGGCAAAACACGAGAGAGCACAGACGCTACGACGCGACGCATGCTGCTGTTGCTGTGAATGTCATGGCAGCGGTCGCAGCGGTCATGCGAAAGCATTGGCTTCCTTGTCGCGCACTTTTGAGTTGCGACAGTATCACCATCTCAGTGATTGGGTCCTGCTCACCACTCAAAGGAGAGTTTTTCCAAGGTTATTGCGACCTCGCTTTCGAACTAAGCATTCTTCTTGATGAAATCAACTCCAACTCAGCTTGAACTTAGTGTTCTGAAGTTTGATTTCCAGCCCAATAATTCAACAAGTGCCGGGATCTTGCTCTTATACTGAGTTCCTAGGCAATGTGTCCTGGCAATGGGTCGCAGCACAAAGGCAGTAAATCAGTTTTCCCACTGTTATATCCTCTTATCTTCAAAGAAGGAATTTCTATCATGATATGTAATTGATAGCTCTAACGTTGACCAATGGCGAAACTTGGAGCATCACTGGTTGCAACATATGCGGAAATTCGAGATCGGGACACCCATGACACGCAATGGAGATACCACTAGCTGCCTTCCTATGAACAGGATCAGGAACTCCACCGTGCGCGCACCACATTTCGGGTATCCTTCATAAGACGAGAAGTGGAATGGCTAATGAAATGAACAACAATGAAGAGTTTTTTTTTTTTCATGAGGAAAGCACTGCTGCCTCAAAAGGTGGCGCTTAAATAATCATGACTGGTTCCCTGATTCCTATTACTCGATTTCTCTGTAATTTGGTTAGTGAATGCATGTTAGCCTTTTCAAAGATACTCTTTTGATAACAGTGGATCAACTAGTTAAGACTTTTATGACAGCCGTGAATATCCATTTAGGTTGTACTGCCCCTGAGCAGAAGTCCATTCAAATGAGTAATCGTTTAGGAGCCCAACGCAGAGTGTGCTCGACCACAATGTGCAGAGCCAAAAGCATTCGGAGCGGTCAAGCAGGAACAACAGGCGCAATTCTTCCGCGTGCTGAAGAAACGATCGACAATCTCAGCCCTCGAGAACGTTATGGATGTTCGTGCCGAAATCACCGCTCTTGAAGTGATGGATGGAGAGGTTGGTAACGAGCTGGCTTCATTATTTTGCCATACCTCAATAGCACGATCGCAGAGCTCTCCTATGATACTATCTAGCTGATTTCATACAAGAAAATGTAGCCGATTTTTCGTACCGTAGCTATAGTTCCATTAGACCGTTGGTCTTTCGCAGGTAGCTGCAGCTATCCGTCCTCCGTGATCTGACGCTTATAGTTCAAGCCAAATACTCGCAGATTTCTTCAGAACTCGCTCGCCAATAATAAGGCCCCAGCCGAGTTTTTAGCCGTCGCGAGCTAGAAATGACCACGTCCAAAAGACCGTTCTACCATGAAGACCTGCATGTTCACTCAGTTTCATTTTTTTCAAACATCACGTTTCGTAGTTCCTTCTTGGAACTCCGAATTCCTGCAATCAGCTTCCAGGGTTCAAAATCGATGCCAGTGTTGTGTAATATGCTTAAAAGCAATTATTTAGCTGCCAGCGTTGCCACAAGCTGCCCGTCTCACTGCCGACCCCACTCTGATGACCATGCCTTCGGAAGGAGTGTGCATGTCGCTGCATGTGATGTCCGTGATGGTGTCCGGTCTCGTATTCCTCATGATCCTCGCCGTCGTCTGCACAGCGCTCTGTCTCAGAGTGAAGAAGTATTGAGCGTCTCTAGGAAACGATCTATCGTTATTTATTGATCAAATAATTATATGCTTCAAGCATGTTTGCCTTCATTCATGACCTCGTTGTGCAATCAACAATAAATCTAATTTATTCTGTCAACTGTGATACACACGAAATGCCCGGTAAATAGAATAACGTTAAAGCACCACCCCCATATCAAATTTGTGGGGGTCACAGAGGTCTATAGACTATGCAAAATAATCAGTACAAAATAGTGGTGTTCTACAAATATAATAAGCAGCAGTTTGAGAAATTAAAATAAACAGCTCAGTAGCTTCTTTGTGAAATTGCTCCAACATCACGAAAGGATGTCAAAATTTGCTGAACAATTTCGCATTAGTGCTCTCTGACAATGAGATTGTTCAGTAGCTCACTCACTTTGGCCAGCCACACGGAAATTTCATAAGAAGTAGCTTTATGGAACTGAATGGATCAAAGTTAACCAAGCAATTCAATAGACACCACGCCACCTCAACTAATCATCCGATGACAGTGAGCCGGCCCCGAGGAAGGTATTGAGATCCCTTTCTTATGAATAACTGTAGACCCTTAAAGGCAAAAGTCAGGCTCATGTTTGGACATTATGGTGATTGAAACTGACTATAGAGATGGGCAATGGAACGACAATGAAGAAAAAACGAAAATAAATCGTCGACAAGGCCAAAAACGAAAGCCTCGCTCTCCCGGCAGTGAACAAGGCAAGCTCGGGAGAGGAGCACGTCCAAACGAGTTTTCCGGATATGCCAGCTATTCCTTCGGTTGATACGGCAATCATTTTAGCCGATTTCACACGTTATGCTCGCCATGCAATCTCGGATAGTGGGCGGAGGGAGCAGGGATAGGCGGCGGGAGCGGTAAATACATGCCCTGAGGCCTTATTACGGCTCCGTTCGCGATTCTGAGCATGGCACGTCTTTGTCGGTGCGTAGCAATGCACAGAGACGACAAAAGGGCTTGGTTTGGTCCATTGAGCCCTGACCTGTGGCTTTAAGGGTGCATACCGCGTTCAGTTCATTGATACAGTCCTACCAATAGATGAGGTATCAAAGTTCATCAAGCAATTCAATAGACACCACGTCACCTCAACTAATCGAGAACAGGACATGTTCTATGGCATTCACAAAAATAGCGCCAAACTTTCACTCAAAAGCACGCGTAAATGAAAGCAGGGGTCTACGAACTGCGAATGCCCTGCCATGATGTTTGCTCCTCACTCGTACCCAATGCTCTGTACTCACCAGTTCGTTCTTTCGTCCTGCCGCCCTTTGTTTTTTGAATGTTCAGTCCTCTATATTCCCCTATCACCCAGGCGGTCAATTTAAAACTAATTTCAAGCACATAGACCCACATAGGAGATTGTAATACCTTCAGAGAAACAATCGCGATAAATTGAGTCATTGAAGGGGGAGGTGCTTTGTGGACAGGGTACAGGAGCGCCCAATTAGACAAAAGGTGGAGCGTTTGTGTCAGCAGAGACGCTATCAATATCAATAGCGTGGTAAAAGGCTGAAGGTGCCCCAATTGCCCCTTCACCTCCAAGACCCGTCAAGTGTCTCTAATTTAATCATACACTCCTCTCCTGAAAGCGGATGTAGAAAACAGGGCCCCATTTCTCGAAATTTAGAAATTCCTCTCAAATTTTTTCGCCGGTCCTCTATTTACTATAAGCTTCCGTAAAAGCGCTCTGATCAAGGAAAACAGCTTGATAGAGGAGGTGCGTGAAATATGATAGTGAAAATGAAATTGTGGTGCCCACATATCAATTAATATCACTAGTTGTTCTGACAGCAAGCATATTGGGCACGTAGATGGAGAACGAGGAGATTTAGGCTAGATCTAAGACTTCAGATGCAATATATGCGTCTAAAATGGGAAAAATAAGTGTGCGTTTCTTCCATTCATGAAAAAAAAAACATCCTGGAGTTTAGAAAATGGGAGACATCGGAAGAATTAGCTTTTGGTTCAACATTAGACTAAAAATAACCACGTCCAGGAACATCTTTAAAGTGATTTTACTGATTCCATATTTCACTAGCCAAATCCTGCGAAATACCCGTTGTTATATGCTCTGATGTCGAGATTGACACTGAGACCAAGCGAGCTTCCCCAGCTGCTACCGAATCCAGGATATCCACCACCAAAACCTCCAATGCCAGGATAGCCTCCTCCTCCAAAGCCAGGAGAGCCTCCTCCTCCAAAGCCAGGAGAGCCTCCTCCGAAGCCATTATAGCCTCCTCCAAAGCGAGGATAGCCTCCTCCGAAACGAGGATAGCCGCCTCCAAATCCACCAAATCGTGGATAACCACCAAAACCCTGGCGCTTCACTCGATGCAGCCTGAAATAGAAGGTTTACATAAATTGTGCGAGGGTTGTTGTGAATCAAAATAACCTTACTCTTTGAATTTGGCAGATACACTTATTGCGGACCGTGTAAGTGGAGAAGGAAACGAAAGAACAAGAAGTGAGTAGAGCAGACAAAGAAGTGGCACTGTATTCATGTCCAGTCAGAACTTATTTTTCTTGTCCAACGATTTTATAGTTGCACGCTTCTTTAGCAAATTCCCCATCAGTTGTTGTGATCTTTTTGGCAAACTGCTGAGCACCTATTTACTTTCTCTAGCACAGTACTCCAATGACCCGATCGCCGGTAGAACCGGATTCGATGAGCAATAAGTGACACTTTGGAAAATAAGTGACACTGGTATGGTCTTTGTGCACGAAATGGAACCTGTGATGCAAAGTGATTCGGTGGTGAAGAAAAAGAGAAAAAAATATGTCAGCCAAATGCTGAAGTTATGAGACTGCTTA
>KZ345090.1:248521-259383 GCA_002352805.1 Teladorsagia circumcincta | reverse complement strand
CGCCGATGCAAAAATTTTGTCATCGCGAGGGATCGAACTTCGGACCACTTTCCCATCATTTTTCGGGGTTCACGGGGGCGCTCAGCGAAAACGGACCACGGTTTTGTGGCCCACACATGAGGTCCTATAACATGGAGGAGACCGTTTTGAGAAAGCTTTCCACACCCTGAACGACCTCCCTTGTTAGACACCTGCAATGCGCGTCTACCCTGCTCTACATCAATCTGAGATATTATAATATCAACACTCCAACCTTACTCAACTTCAATATTATGGGACGTAAAATTGAATGACGATTATAGTATATGCACAACAAACAGCGCAACGACGGTGAAACTACAAAACAACGGTGAAAAGAAAAGACATGTCGATTCATTGACCTTGGACTCAATCATAGGAAACGGTCTCAGTAACAGGGAAACCAGTTCGTGAACGGACAGATGAACAGTGAACGGAGATGAGTTATCAAGACCAGCGAGGCTAATGAAGGCAAAGCTCCACAACCGATTTATCATGTTGAAGATCATCCCCGTTCACGTGAAAAACGGAAACAGATTGTGTCACTCAGCATTGACGGTATTCTCAGGATACTGTGAATGTGTCACGCATTTTGCTCTCGCTGACAAAAATCGTAGAGCGAATACAAGGCAATACACTATATTCAAAAAAATTCTGAAACTATGTTTTTTTTCTTTGAACAAGTCGAATACTACTGAGTGAGAAGTTTCAGGCGAAGGTATAACCAGTTCTCTTCAAAAATGCACAAATACGGTAAACGGTCGTGCAAATTGATGTGAATGAGATAAAAAGCAGCCAGTCCACAGAAGGCGTTGGCAGAAAATTCTACCAATTGTCACTAATTACTACTATCATTTTCGACTTTCAGGTACTACTGAAAACAACTAATTATCAGATTCATTTGGGGGCGGTCACCACCAAATAAATCTGATAATCATTAGTTTGTAGTGGTACCTGATAGTATTGTATTGTGGGTATGTCGTGCGATTCTCTTAACCGTCGTTTACCAAGGAAAACCTACCCGCTGCGCACATATCTTCTGGTGATCACTGCCTTTAAAGGAAAGTTAGTGCGTGAGAAAAAGAAGGCATCGTGAAGTTGTAGCAGTGATTACTGAAAAGTCCACTGTCTCGGTTATGGTCTAAGCGATCGTCTTAAAAATACTTATCCAATAGGTTGACTGCAAAATTTTTTCACGAGAGAATGTGTATGTAGTTCCTCAGGCGATCTGACCAGGGAGGTCTTTCAGGAAATACCAAGCCTCTTCCTAACGATTTTTGCATGCTACAGGGGTGCATGCATGGATCAAAGAACTGCGGTAAATTTTTTCCGAGCCCCGGCCCCCTGAATTTCCAGAAAGGGGGTCAAAAAGCTCAAGCAACAACCCTTTCTAGCACCAGTTTTTGGTAAAAAAAAAAACTACTCATATGGGTTACCGACGGTCCTGACCGTAATATGAGATCCACCACTGGCCACGGGCTACCATATTGCGATATCATGCAAGCGCCAGTCGAAAATGCAAATTGTCATCACGAGGATTCGATCCACGGACCACTTCATCACCACTTTTTTAACATTCAGAGGCCGCTCAGGAAAAATAAACCACAGTTTTGTGTTCCAAGCACGTACCCCTATATTAGGCGAGAAATCGTTTCGAAAAAGTTGGGCATTTTCTGAAAAGAGCTTCCTCGTAAGCACAAAAGTACTGCCTCAAATCAACCTGCAACATATCGATATCCCCATTTCATGCCATTCTGACCAAACGAACAACGGCACATAACACAGTTCTTCAAAATACCAAAGTTTAAAGGCTGAATAGAGAAAGATTTTCAATTTCCCTTCATAAAGCCTTGGCATTAAAGGTTATCTCCGATATGTTCGTGTCCGATAGGCGGAAAATGAACTACTATTCTAACACTGGGCACAGAGGGACAGAACGCAAATGGAAGCCAGCACAAGTGAAGGCGTGAAGCGTAAGCAGGTGGAGGAGATCCAGGCGTCCGTTGCAGAGCGGGGAAGAGCATAACGGGCACTACTACATAACAGACTTAAGTGAAAATCGAGGCCCAAAGGATAGGAACAATTGAAGCCAAGTTGGTAAATGAAAAGTGGGAAAAGACCTGCCCGAACCTGGCCGATAGAGGCCATCAGGCAGGCGAAGCAGCGTTCGCATCTGAGGTGTCCTCCATGCGACCCATTGTGCGGCAAAGGACGAGTCGCAGCGCGCTGTGCGATATGAGACGTAGTATGGTACACACTATGTATTTAACCTGACGCCTAACCGCTACAGTACGCGCTGCGGATCGTCCTTTGCCGCGTCTGCATCTCTTCCTGCGCCGCGCGGTGGACACCCTCGCATCTGTTCTCTGATATGGGTACCGTTTTCTGTGACGTTTTCGGTACATTCTTCTGTTTCATTGATGGAGTCACTGGAGAATGGCAAGGATTGCGCAGAATAGTTCACAAATTGTTGACTTTAGGTTGAAACATTTTGCCACAAAAAAGTCAGAACTAGCAAAATCAAAATGTAACTTGCTGTGGGCCCCTGCAATCCACCTGATAAAAAACAACCTACGCAGGTAACTGACATGCACATTATTATCCGCATCATCCCTATTATCCGCACTGCTTCCGGAAAAAAAGTTCATCGCACGATGCAATACTTTATTCTCTGTTGTGAAGAGCAAAATGGACTGGGGCTGATCAATCTCCACGCCTGAACGAGTGGTGCTGCCATGATGTCATCCTCACCAATTGCGGCACAGATGGCGTCTGCGTCCTCATCCGACGTACTATGTCGCATTTTCCATGTCCTCGCAACGCTGCGTCTCTCCATCTTACCACGGTTTTTCTCCTTATTGACGTTTCTAATTACTTATTATCTAATTTTTGAACGAAATAACACCCCAATTCGATCCCTACCCGTGCTATCGAAGGATTCCATGATAAGGACAAAGATCGAAGAAGGGAACTTTACTCAGTGGAGAAACAGTCGGACTTTAGGAATGCGGGACACGCACTTCGCATTGAAGGATATACCCCTGGCGACTTTGCAGGCCTTCCCCGCGGCGCAATCGGCTCGGAATGTCCCCCCTCGACGTTCAGCCTGTATCCGTTTGGCAAAGAGAGCGTTAGCGTTGAAGAGAGGAGCACCGATGAGAGTCGCATCGATGCGCAAATCAACCGGCAAGAAAAGCCCCCATTTCTCACGTTCTGGGCCATTTCTCTTAGTTTTTCTTTATTCGTGCATCAGTGATCATCTCTAACTTAATTTCCAATGAGCCTTTTCATCGTAAAATCCGCTTTTAACCGCCTCATTTCGATGCTCTCGCCTGTGCTACCTTACCTGAGCAGCGGCTCATGATTCCTGTTCCCTCACACGCTCGAACTTTTGAAAAATGTAATTGGCCCACCCAACCTGCAATCCTCCCTCCAAGGCTCAACTATAGGCCTCTCACCTTCCCTTTGGGATTCGGAGCCGAACCATGCGCCCTCCCTCTATCGTCTGTGCTATGGGCATACGCTGCAGAGAACACGGAGGAAAACTCAAGTACACTGGTGAATAAAACGTGAGGACGAACATAAGTTTTCCGAGATGTTACTACCAGGGAAGACAACCCGATGGAACTTAACCGCACATAGAAAGAACTGCTGCAGTACTGTACAAAAAGAGAATAAAAGAAACCGTTGTAAGGGCCATAGAGTTGTCATTAGGTTATGTTACTTCATCCATCTCGTCCCTAAGTTTTCACTCCAGCGTAGTTTGGTAGGTAAAGCTCAAGGTCAAGTTAGCCACATGTCCTGCCTCTGATCGACCAGCAGTACCCTAGCATAACGTGCCGAAGAAATCCCTTCATCAGAAGAGATGAAGGATCTTGCACTAGGACATCATCTGCTCTAGGAACTCCATTCTTCACAAATTTTCCAGTCCCAACCGTTGAAGCTTTTGACACATTTGCAAGATACAGTTTATTTATAGACTATATGAATAATGCTTCATTTCATATTTTTGCTACTATGTAAATATTCAAATGATTTTCAGCGCAGGATCTACAAATAATGAAGAACTTATATAAGTTCAACATTGATTTTAAGATGACGTCCACTACCATAAACAAATCATTTCAAATCCTCTGCAAACGAATATCCATCAGCCTGTTGTAATGCTGTGGAAGACTCTCCGCAACCTGAAAGCACTCAAAATAGTAGAAATGCGGAAGAAAAAGCTCGTTTTGGGAGCCTCCCTTCCTTCATTAGGAAAGTATGTTATGAGAAACCCGAATCGGCAGTTGTGAATGTCACGTAACCCTACTGTATATAAAGAGGGGGGGGGGTTGAACAGGGACACAGATGGTGGGTGAGTTAATGATCAGATACTGATAAGAGGTGATAAGGAGGGTCAGAATGTGAGTACCACCAATTTCTTTGCACCCTTGGCGGTAACAGTGACATGTTGGTTCTGACATATGGTGTAGGGGGCTGTACTGAGACGCAGAAGGTGAGTGATCGAAAAATGATAGCGACTGATAAGATCTGATAAGGAGGGTTAGACAGTTAGTACCACCAATTACGCAGCGCCCTTCGCAGACAAGAACATTGGCTTTTCAAAGGTATAGTCGCGAACTATGAACGCATCTCAAGATTTCTTAATAGTGACAGACGTCTATTAGATGATCAAATGCTCAAGATCAAATGCTTAGCGATTGAGCACTTTTTCCCAACCCAATCCTTAGCAATAACATCAGCTCAACCGATAAAGTCGCGGATTTCGACACAAATGGTGGATGTTAACAGAATTATAGTAGGTACCAGTTCAGCAGACTAGGCTATCGCGCGCATCACACCATAAGCTACAGTTAATTTAGGACCCCGTGGAACGCCAAACTGCGCTTTTTCCCAGTGCATCTTACTACTGGATTCGTTAGGTAGGCGACCTAAAGTTCCATAGGTTTTCCGGTCTCCCTGAAGCCTACCGTGTGGTGCGCGCGATAGCGAGCGGAGTAAAACTGCGAAAGATATTCCAAACAGTCGAAAGGTCTCTTGCAAAATCGAAAAAGTCATCTCATAGTCTTTGCTAACAGGTTGGAGTGAATGATTACCTTGAAAAACAGATCTTTGTTATCCATTATATCCTTTAACACTTCCTGCTCAGACATGATGTCCGTTTGCGTGGCCGCATCAGTACTTGTAGGAGAGGTGGGCGACAAGCTAAAATGAAACTATCAGCATTGGCAGCTTTGAAAAAATGCAGAGACCGCTGAAAAATGTTCGATGTTCCAAGTGAAATGATCCGTGAGACAGAATGGTACAGAGCCGCAAAAGCTTAGCATGTCACTGTGCGAGGGTACGTGCAGGATGATAGTGGTTTATGAATCCTGCCAATAGCCCCATTGGACATGTGAGAGGAAACCAGGAAAAGTCGGACCTCAAAGGAATGGTAGCCAACTAGCTGTCCTAATAACTTTTTCAGCAGAGCACGAGCCACCTTGATCTACGTCCAACCACATTAGGTCATCGCTCAAGTAATGAGTATTTTGCCACTCCATCAATCTTCAAAAATATTTTATTCGAATAACATGTCAACCTAGAACGTATCCGCATTCATCTTTCACGATTTATTAACTTTCCTACTGAAAGACTTCCTACCAGTGACAACCAACATGTTCGCACCTTCTCAAAAAATTTTCGATCCCCCTCTCAAGCTGTTTCGATGCGACCTCCGCCACCTTCAGTTCGAAAACCTCCTCAATACGATCCTCCTTTGCCCTTCTCCGACCACCACCCCACAATCTTGACTGTTTCTGTAGTGTTTGATTCTGAGACCACTCGACATAGCCCAACTCCGCCCAATTTCTCATCCAAAACGGCCGTCGAGCGGGGGATGGAGAGGAAGGGAGCTGGGAGGGTGAACTAGTATAATGAAGCGTAAACCCACCAGTTTTGCTCAATTCTCACTCACTTTCACCATTCCTCAGAACCCATCCAATCTCAACCCCTTTTAACGACCTGCATCAACCTCCTTATGATAACCTTGCTCAACAGCAAATTGCCACCCCTTCCCCGAAATCACAAATGCGACCACCTCGTTCGAATAGTGCGAACGGGCGGTTCACCCTGCTTCCACCACATACTCTCGGAAAATCTGTGCTGTGTTTTAAAATACTTTCTACTACCGCACACTGGCATACAGGCCTCACTAAGTTTTGCTTTTGTTCAGATGATTACCAAGCTCCGAATAAAGTGGTTACCCGATACTGCACTGCCCACTGTATGTTCTAGAATGGGGTTCAGCTTGCCATTCAAAATCCCTGAATAGTGGCGGGGTCACCATTGCTCTGCCTGGCTACCAATTACGATACTTTTCCTTCCCTCTGCTCTCACAAACTTATACGCTGGTCCATTCTGACGCAAAGCAGAAAGGAAGTTACGACAAAATGTGTCTGCTTCAAATAATAAGGAATGCTCACCGAGATGCTGGCGTGAGCAGAGGATCGGTTGATGTCACAGATGAGGAAAACACGCCAATTGGTTTGGTTGATGCCCAAATACGATCGTTACTGGAGTGTGGAAACAGAACCGAGGTATATTTACCAAGGTCAAGTTGATCGAGTAAGTCTTGGTTCAAATAGCCATCGGAGACGTCGGATGTGAACAAGTAAGGTGCTGGTGATACTTCAGGCGATTCGCTAATAATTGACGATAATGGTGACATATTATCGAGTGTTGTTGCGACCACAGGTGAGAAGAGCTTGTCGGGCTTCATAACAACATCAACAACAGGAGGAAGAGAGTTGCTATGTGGTACCGTGCCTACAGATGGCAACGATGGAGGCGGCAACTGAAAAATAAATAAATAAATAAAATGAATGAGCAAAAAAACCGCGAGGTAAAATTTCAGAAGCTATCCTCACTATGAATCTATCCTACGGTCATCTTACTTTCAGATCACAAGAATTTATGACAGCGCGCGCAGCTAATGTTAGAACACTGTGAAAACCAGCAAGTTGGTTCGGATGTCTCCATTTGTATGTCGGATACACATTTGCTTACTATCAAAACCTAATAATGTAGGTAGGACACAAGCCAGATGCAGTAGCGCCCGAAAGTATCAAAAAGTATCAAAAAGTGAAACACATTATTAGCCGTAACGCTTTTTTTTTTCTAACGAATCAAATTCGATGAAACTTAATTGCTGAATCATTTCACATTTGTTGATGTAAAAATTCGAAAAAATGCTGAAAACGTGAGATGTCTTGCAGTAGCACACACCGTCAAAGCACAGTCGCAGTAGGTCTTCACCTTTGAGACTAATAATGTGGAACGATGCGCCAGCCCTAGTCAAGAACACAGGAAATGTGACTGAACAAAAAACTCACTTCGGAAGACCGCTAGAAAGAGAGCTGAATGGCTTTGAAGTGGGCGTGGTTACAGTCAGCCGATGAGATTGTTCTGTCACACTTCCTATGTTTGAGTAGGGCCAACGCATCCTCCCACACTATTAGTGACGAAGGTAAACCCAATGGGACTGATGCTGTGAAGGCAAGCCCTGGGATGAAGGGTGGAAGAGCATTCACTAATGAAACTAGGGGGGGAGGGGGGCGGGAGGGAGCGGGGTGAAGATATTTTGTAAAAGAAGAAGTAAGCAAGAGAAACCTCTAATTACGCCTAGACTAAGGACCTCCATTATTTCAGCCGCCCTCCAGTTTGGGACAGAGAAGGGGGGCGTTGGACGAGTTTCACGGGCTTAGCTCCAGTTGCTCGAATGCCAAAGAGATTGAACCGCAATGCAACCGCTGCCGCAACTGCGCTTTTTTTCGCAAAGTCATGTGACAGCCGATCGTGGAAGGCGGGGTCTGCGGATGAAGGTTGGATTGCGGGTCGCACGAGCTTCCAGCGCGTTTGTCACAAACCTTCAAGCCGCAAAATAGACAGAGACGGCATCAACTTTCGTCCGCCTGTCTACCTCATCTGAGGGAACGGCTGAGCCTAATTCCGAAGCGTGCTTTAATGGTTTTCCTGAACAACTAGTTTATGGAATTCAACAAGGCAGGATTACAGGGCATGCTGCACATAGTTATTGCGCTCACGTGTGGAATTTCAAATATTTAACTTTCACTATAGTAATTTCTAAGCAGCACACTGTTTTCCTACACATCCACATAAACATGAGAACAATATTAACACGTTGGACCGTATGGTACGATGTTTTACTACACTTTAACCTGGAGTATTAGTTTTTATCAATTTATGTGGCGTTTTTTTCCTGCTCCACAATGGTCTATGTACATTGTTAGATCCAAAAAACAATTTTCTCATTACTGATAATGAAATCGTCAAGGATTAATTCCTGTTGATGAGAGAATACGAAAAATGTTGAAGCAGTATACGTCCAAAGGCGGTCGTCGACGTTAAGCAAGTAACCCCAAACACTTATATTTTGTGTGTTACATCTCTGTGAGAATGACAACTTGTAAAGAATTATGCTACTGAAATCATACTTCAATTTCAAGGGCATACCTTATATGGATGTTCTGGAAGAGATAGCCTTCCCGAATGGTTATGTAGTGGATGTTGCCAGACGGGGAAGCCATCACTACCCAACGGCGTCACCAGCACTGCTCTCCAAGAATGCTTGCCATTTCGTGATTGAAAAAACACGGTAGCCCTTAAATACCAGAATGAATTAGGTTTAGGTTTTTAATTAGGTTTTGCAAGAACTTTATTAAACTATTCGTTCCAACAATCTCGAAAATTTATCATTGCTCATGTTCTAGCAGTCAGAAGTGGAAAATATGCTAAGGCTGGTGTCAGAGTAAAAAGTTCATCGCGTGATTTGCGCGAATTGCAGAGATCGTGGATGCCTTGATCAGCACTGAGGTGTGCTGCTCCACCAAAGCCAATTCCGCTTCATTGTAATGGATGAATGACGGCTGTTTAAGTTCTACTCGTCTCATGTTCAATTTCTACTGTTCGCGACTCTATTCTATTTTTTTCCTTTCCAGAGGCTAAACTCAAAATCTATTTTGAACCGAGAATTGGGTTTGCTAACTCATTTCCAATGTCAGTGTCCTCTTATTTATTTCGAACTTGTTCAATTTTTCCGTCACATGAAGGTTCAGCAAGGCAAAAGAAAGAATTCGTGCTGATTTTTATCCTTGAAAACGAACAAAAAAATTAGAATAGAATCATAAGCTTTGAATAAGCATTTGAAAAATTGAACATGAGACTAGTAAAATCGTAAACCGCCGTCATTCATTCGTTCATTCTACCATCATCTCCATTCCACCTCCATTCCATCTCGATTCTTTAGACTTCACGGCAAAAATTTATATTTTTTTCAAGACCTAAAACCCCTCTCACCTGCACTTAGTATCTGGAGCAGGAGGCGTATCACCTTGCGTCAAATCAGTCCACGCAATGAACGCAGAGCCATGTTTAGGGTTACTAATAAATCCAAAAAATGTGGGTTGATTTGTATTCATATTTGAAACCTGGAAACATTTTCTTGCAGTTCGTTAGCTTCTACTTCATGGTTGACCTTTTATACCTCTCTTATGATATTTACCGTCCAGTTATCGTCCGTCTGAAGTAATGAAGCATTCTGGACACGTATTGTTGCATCATCACCAAGAATCTACAACAATCGTTCAAAGGACTGAACGAATAAAACTCGTTCCAGTTTTTAGAAAAAAGTTTGAATACCAAAAAGATCCACAACAGTACAATAACCAAAAAAAAAGATGTAAACTCTCTTTTGAGGGCAAAGTCAGCGACTTTTGCACAAAATGAAGTCGTCGGCGCCATGACTTTATAAGACCGGGGCGCTAATTGAGGCCCTGGAAAGCACCATGGGATCCGTCCACCACCACAGCTCCCGATCACGGCTAAACTCCGCGAGGTTCTACGGCTTGATTTATTTTCCAGTGCGCAATTGTTCAAATGCAACACAACGTGCGCTAGCCTAGCTTTGGACGGTTTGCGTCTGGCATCACCAATAAAGGTTTTTTCTGTAGAGTGTGACCTCCGTAGGATTATTGATAGCACATTTTACCAGACAAGGCGCGGCAAAAGTATTGACCGCCTGAAAAGTATGTACTCGTAATTCCGAAAGAGAAAAAGAATTATTAAGGTTTTGGGGGCGTAGTTAGGAAGAAATCGACTCCAAAATAACCAACTCTTACTGTTTCCTTCAGCCTGGGCACGCAGCGTAAAATAGGAGCCACGGCATTCTGTGAATTGCGTGGTGAGGTAGTCGCTCTCCAAATCGTCCTATGCTCTTCCGCTGTGGCTGCACAAGCACGTAAAACTATCGGATTCTGTTGGGGCCACAAGTTCATCATTTATGCTCGCACTCGAGGAGTAACCAACTCGAGGATTCATATACAGCCGTGTTTTTTTCTGCGTCGTCGACGACAGCGAAGCTCCACTTAGCTTTGCTTCTCTTCAAAATCTGATGAAGTCGGAAAATAAGATGGGAAAATAAGATGGCTATAGATATAACGAAGGGCGGAAGTGGTGTAGTGACAAGTGGCACGCTTACCAAGCGAGCGGTCCGAGGATCAAATCCTGGGTCAAGAGTCGCCCGGGCCAGCCAAGCCCTCCATCACTCCGGGGTCGGTTAATTGGTACCAGACTTGTCTGGGAGGATAAAAACACAGACTTGTACATCAGCTGGCCCCCGCAAGTCATTGTGTAGGCCACATCGCATTCAAACGCCACTGCGAATTTATTAGGTTGTCGCGAAAGTCTTTGCGCATTTTCTTTTTCATCTTGAAAAATCTTTGGGAACCATTTTGAAACATTCATTGTAAGACGTGTGTGAACGGTTGTCAATGGTCTCTACA
>KZ345090.1:220843-233213 GCA_002352805.1 Teladorsagia circumcincta | reverse complement strand
CTCCATTCTCCCCCTCCTCTTCCCCTCCGCTACCCTCCAGCTGCTACGGCAGCTCCATGTGGAATGAATGAAAGTGTGTTCAGTAGGTGCTTATGTAGCCGTTGTAGCTCATATCACAATCACGCCATAGCAAAACATCGAGAGCTCAAGCCCTGCGAGCTAACCGATTGTGCTAGCGGTCTGTTTACCATGAGCTTCTTATCACTCACTTCATTTTGCGGACGGACAGACAGACATACATACATACATACATACATACATACAGACATACAAACCGACACACCAAGTTAGCGGTTTATAAAATAGAAGGATGAAACGCGGTGTATGTTTTGTTTTGTACGCATCTACTAACGAGGTATTGACTTTGCAAGTGTAAATGAACATAGCAGAAGCGTCAAGCATTTGCAGAAAACTCGGCGCCCGCATGAAGACGTTTGGTATCCCATGATAGGTCCTTCAAAAAGTTATCATGACCCCAATTCCAATTTCGTGTACCTCAGCCCGCAGAGAACGTTTCCCTGAAATAAAAACCACTTATCTACAAGCTGCTCCCAATAAGGAACGGCTTTGTTCAGCCCGGTTGTTGGAATGCTGGAACTCGGGAGCCGATGATCTCGGCGAAGGTCATCTAGCATCATGTTAGACTTTGAAGCATTTCTCCTAAGCTGTACAGGTCCAAAAAATTACGCTCGATAGGCAGGAGATCCACAGAGTAAAAGGACTGCACCATTAATCTTTATCTAGCCAATTCCACTTTTGCGAAGTTGGCTGAGCGACATGCGTCCGAGTTACTTCGCTGGATGAGTCAGCCCTTAATATAACAAGTACTGGGCAAAAGTGTTGAAGTTTTCGGTGTGTTTTCACGTCTTCTTGAAAGTACCTTTCCATTGTGAGTGGTCCATCCGGGGTCAGACAGCTGGACCACCCACAAACCATATAAAAGCCTTCCTATGCCTTCCCTCAAGACAGTTTTACTTTCGCAAGAATTTTGAAGCTTGATCGTATTCAAATCATTGAATAGAGCCTCGAATGTTTTTTGGCATAGGATACGCACAGCACCGCAAGCCGCTATCCAGTAGAACTTGTCCTTCTAGTTCAACTAGAGAAGGTAAAAGAAGGGCAAGAAGACCAGTAGAACTGGTCGATCTGGTTGCAATAGAGAATGTAGAAGAAGGGCAGAATTCTGAACGGCAACTCATTGCGGTACGCAGTTACTTTCCTGTATCTAGAACTCACAAGTAAGTCACGTCAAGATTATGAGGGAGCCTCTCAGGTGTTAACGCGCACAAACTTTCCAATAATCGTTTCCATCCATCCGATATAAGACTACAACCTTATCACCTTAAGCCCTGCAACACTTTTCCCATTTTCAATTTTAATGTTCTTTTTTAATTACTAATTTTGATCAATTGCATATCTAACATGAGCGTACACCGCTTGTCTCCAATGCGCAGATATTCTCTCGATGTTCCTTTTCCAAACGAGACCGCATGCGTATTACAAAAGCAGATTATCTCGTTTTGAGTTGCACTTGATCGTCGAGTTAGTACCTCACAAAAATGATGATTGAAGAATTGGTATAGGTGGTAACTATTTAGAGACCATGGGAATATGCTGGATGAGATAATTATTAGGTTGGTAACTTTGAAATGTAGTTTTCGACCATCAATTATTTTCATTATAAAATCAATAATGATGCACATCAACCTGAAACATCTTCATCACCTGTGTCACAGGTTCATCGCCTTTCGTTGCGCAAAGCGTGGATGCCTACCGCGTAGAACTCTTTCTGGTTCGACTAGAAGAAGTTGGGCACTTAAATTTTGACGTTGTCGCGGTTATCGAATTGGTTTTTTTGCTAAGGAGGGTTGCACTGACCTGGGTCAGTGATAGTCGGACGGCGCCAAACCTGGGCTATATGGCGCGAGAGGTAGAGCGTCCCAGCTCATTTCCTCGATTTCCTGTTGCAAGATTTTCGCGACATGTGGTCTTGCATTATCGTGCCATATTTTTTCATTGACCGAATTTACCCTTTGACGACGCGGAGATCTACCCACGTGGTGAAGCTGTTATGCGCAGAGTTCAGCTGCAACTGTGTAACCCACAACCAGCCTCCCTTGGTACACCGTTGCTATACTGTATCTCCATATGAAAACATGACTTTGTTCCCGTGATGTCTGATTTCAAAGTCACCCTCAGCTGTCCATCAGCCGCCACCAGCGGCCATCTTCTCTCTTTGTTATCGGGGAAAGTCCTATTGTGAAATGCGCTTACAACGAAGTCAAACGCCTTCTTCCTGTTGGAGATATTGGACAGCGTTCCAGTATTGGCCACCAGTACTGCTTGCTCGTGTCGCTCAGAATAGGCCGAGCCCATTTCCTTCCCTGAAAGGCCTTACCAGGCGGGCGTGGAAACTTATAGATTTTACTGTTGACACAGTCAAGTCCCTAAGAGTTTCAGTGGAGCTTGGCGGTGGCTTAGTTCGTCGGCCTTCTTCAGTGTTCGTTTCTACACGTACAGGTTAATATCCATCCTCTTCGCCCTCTAATCCTTTTCCTCAGAATCGGAAAGGCAAACCATAGCTGGAAGTGCACCAGAGACTAAGCGTTGCTACGCAGTGTTTTGCCCACGACGAGTAAGATCCGTTGACTGTTTTTGCTTGCCTGAATATGTACGCTCAGATGACGTTTTCTGATCATTCATCTTCGAACAAAAGTTTTGGCTTGAAGAGCATCAGCTCACCAGGGAAGGTCACCAGGCCGGTCCGGCCATTTGTAATGAGCTGTATACCGTTGCACTCGCCTTGAGACGCTGAGCTCAAAACTGCCTTGACTATGTGCTAAACGGTTCTTTGAGCGGAGTTCTAAAGCAAGAAAGCGCAGCGGTAGTGCTGCGGGTCGCGCAGGCAAAAGGGAGTGGAACGGTTCTTCGCGGAGCCTGCTTTCCTGTTTTTCAATGTCAGTGTGGCAGAAAAGCTTCAAAATTCGCTAATTTATCAACAGTTGCAATTGGTTGCCTGTATGAAGCGTTTGCGAGCAGTTCCCACAGCCTTTTGCCTGCTAGACAAGGCACTGCCGCTGCGCATCCTTGCTTAATAACTCCGTTCAAAAAATCGTTTAGCAGATATGGAAGACAGTTTTGAGCTCAACGTCACGAGGCGAGTGCAACGGTATACAGCTCATTACAAATGGCCGGACCGGCCTGGTGACCTTTCCTGGTCAGTAGCGCATAAGATTTCGCAATATGCGCGCTGAATCGCTCTTTCGAATGATGGTCCCCATCTTAACAGATTGTGTTTAAGCTGAGAAACAAAGGGAAGCGACATTTCAAAGTTACCAACCTAATAGTTTCGTCGCCGCTCCAGAATTCTTTAACGGGTCCATTTCGCAAGATGTTGACTCGCAATGTCACAAAGGAAATTAACGATGTCATGATACGAGCGTCTTTGAAGAACTGCCTCAGCCCACTTCTGGAGCTCAGCAAAAAAAAAAACACAAAAAGATCGAAAGCGCTGGTACAAGTGAAACACGATGTAATGGCGAACTTCATACCCGCTGAAGATGTTACAGCTAAAGTTGGTCGTTGACAAGAATCATAGTTGAAGCAACAGTTTCAGCAGGGTTCTAAAAATTTGATGCTAATGGTGTGGGACGATGCGCTACCCCTAGTCAAGCACACATGAATAGAAGCTGACCAAAAAACCCACCTTCAAATGCCGCTAGAACGGAGAGAATCACTGGCGACGGAGGAGGGGCGTACAGTTCCTGTACAGGAGAGGCGTACAGTTCCTGTCCACACCTCCCCTTTGGCGTCGTAGAGTGCGAGGTTGGATGCGCAGGCATTTGGGGTCGTTTCGGGAGACCCAGCCTATTTTAGGTTGATCCTTTCAAGCAACTTACGTGGTGCCTTGCGGCTCCTTGGCCTTGCGGAAGAAGTGTGGTTTTGCTCGGGTTGCTGGCAGTCACCTGACGACGCATTGCGCCCCAACGGCAATTGCTGGCAAATAGCAAGGCACTGCTGGCTACTTGTCAGCAATCGCAGTTCAGACAGTTCGTCCGCCCTTTGCTTCTCTTCATTTCTCAGCCGAGGAGGGGGTGCCCCCGTTTTGAGGCGTGGTTGGCCTTTTTCTTCCCCCTTTTTCATCATCAGTCAACTTCCTACCTATAACTTCGTTACCGACTGCATAACTCCTCGAATTCGTTCTGAGACTGTTGCTTTGACGGGATATTTGCACTCGACAATGACTCTGAGTTCACACTAACTAGTGGCCGAGCTTATTTGGATTTTCTCGGATAACTTCTGACTGCAACTCCAATGTCCACTCAGTGTACAGAAGCCTTGAAAGCTCCACCATTCGTTGGTCATATATGTTAGCTACAAACTTTCAGAAAAAAAATTTGAAACTTTCAGAAATTGAAAAGTGTTGCAGGATTTTCTTTCCAACGTAATAAGATGGAAAAATGGTAATCTACGCTTTAGGCATGCCGAATTCAGGATCTGAAAAACGGAATGAAAAAACGGAAGTAAACGCTTCGAAACAAATCTGTCCATGCTATTCGATAGGTTCAAAATAGTGAGCGAGTGGCGGCAGGTTGTCTGTAACTCATTCAAAATGAAAACAAGAAGGAAATAATGAGTGACCATTGTTTGTCACACATAAATCAACTGAGACTTCGGAACACATTCAAACACTTAACAAAGGGGTTTAAAAAGACTTTTTGAAAGACCTTTCACTTGAACCAGCACTTTGAAAAAGCTCTCTAAAACCTTACATTGTTGCAAAATGCTGAAATGTTTCACTACGAGTCATCAACGGGTTTCCAAGAAGCATCCTAATAATGAACAATTCCCTTTTTCAATGTTGTGGCTTGAAAATTCCAACCCAAATTCCAAACATTCCAGTTTGCAGTGAGATTCAATTTTCAACCAGGGCAATGAAACCTAACATGAAGTTGTAAATCTGTACAAAAAGTGCGTCCCGCCTGAAAATATGTTCTATCGTATATTTATTGATGACTCTACCTACGCAGCTGCTCATTGCTTGGAAGAGACTAAGGCCAGAGAAACAAAAGACTTCTGAATTATATGACGTTGAGCCGTTATCAACCAAAATCAAGTTCAATACAACAACTAATAATAACGAAAACCAGGAGGCGATTGTCGAAAATAAATAATTCAGCCAATAAAAAACGTAGTTCATAAGATAGGAAACTGACCGTAAATTTTTCGCGCAGATCACTGCATTCTCCAGAAATACATGCAGCCGCTATAGGAAAGTATACATTCCCCAATCGTTCATCATTAATGTATGCATATTTTTTCACCATCTAAAATGAGAAGGTTAAAGCAACAGTCTAAGCAGGGTCCAAGTGGGCGGTGCGTACAGAAGCGCGCCTCTTGCCAGCCGTGGAGATTTGTTCACGGTGACGATTTGCATCGTTAATCGATTTCGAATAGTCCCTGTGGTTCCAAAACGATCGCAAAAGTCGATTCACGATGAAAATCGTAATCGTGAACGAATCTCCACGGCTGGCAAGAGGACGTGCGCTCCTGTACGCCACGCCCACGTCGACTCTGCTGAGGCTGTTGCTTTAAGGCGAAGACTTTACACTGTGTATCCGAAGCACGCCCATACTCCAGCACTGTCGTCGACAGTGAGCACGCATTGTTGACGACAGTGCTGGAGAGCGAGCGGCTTGTTCGCGCCTTTCGCTGAGCCTGAACTTGCAAATGAATTTGCGCATCTTACCAGGAAAGCCTTCCAGAACATGGAGCGCTTTTTCAAAACGGTTTTTTCCATTTCATAGAGACACGTGCAGGGAGCGTAAAACTGAGAAAAATTTTTTCTGAACGACTCTGGGAATGCTAAAAACATGACGATACCATGGCTTGTGGTTCGATCCCCAGTGAAGACAAATTTTTGCATTTCTTTGCTTTCCGCTTTCTTGGGCTCATATATGTCTCATATTGTTCCTTGTACAAAATGCTTCCATTATGCCACCCTCCACCGCTACAAATGGCGAAGGTCTGCTAAAAATACAGAAATTCAAATTGCAAAAGAAAAACTTCTTCCTTTTTTCCTGGCTATCCCAGGGCCGCTCAGAAAAAATGATTATCAATTTTATGCTCCACGCAGGTACCCCTATAGCATGCAACACACCGTTTTGGAAAAGCGCCCCATGACCTGAAAGGCTTTCCTGGTTAGGAACCTTCCACGGTGCTAACATAGGCGAGGACTAGTGAGGTGGGGAGAGGCCAGTCGCTCCCAAGCGAGCGGCTTGTTATGCCCATCGCTGTTAAAAGAGGAATCCGTGAGCTATGGGGTGTAAGCAGTTTACGAGGTGGGAGGTGAGGCGAGTCACTGCCGCAACTTCACAATACCTCGCTGAGAGCACGCAGACATGCTGCACGCCGCAGCAGCGACTCCCCCCCCCCCTTTCACCTATGTTAACGCGCCATCCACGAGATATAGAAGCTACGATATAAGCCACAACCCTAACAAAGTTTCGAGCGAAGAAGCCAAAATATGGGGAATGACCTATCACACTTATGTGGGGCCTGGCGCTCTAACACAAACCAATATCAACAATAGATCCATAACAACCTGCCCACTGGTGGTTGTGGCACTGCAAGCGCGATCGCGAAGTCTGACGCCTACGATTTCCGCAGAGGGATTGCAAAGTACTCCTCTCAGTGACGGCTCTTTCTGAGCGTGAATACAGCCAATCGGTTCCTTTTTAAAGAGTTGAGGCACAGTGTACATAATCCAACCTTTAGTTAAGATTGCAGGTATTTCCAAAAATATTACGGAGACTGGGCAGAAGCTAAACGTCGGATCAAGGTTAGCGAGACGGCGCGGGTCGCAGAATTCTCAAAACCCTTCCCTCCAGCAACGAAGGGCACGCACCTTGTGTGGACATAGCGAAAGCACATAAAGGAAGCAAATGATGTGTTGCCAAGTGTATTTGACTTAAGCGGAGCAGAGGTAGCAAACCATTGTCAAAAAATCGCCTTATTCAACACACTGGCGACAGTGCGATATTTTGCGTGTTAGCCGCGTGGGATGACGCCTCTTCGAATTTTTTTTTGAAAAGTTCGCCATAGAGCCGCCCATGTCGACAAAAAGGTTGGGTCTAACTCCCTCACTCTATTCACACTTCCACTCAAATTTACCCGCACACTTTTGGGCGAGCGCGGCCGCACAAAGTGTGCGGGTAAATTTGAAAACGCTTCATCAGCACAGTTCGCGGACACCTTGAGTGCGTTTTCAAATTTACCCGCACACTTCGCCGGCACTATCGACTCGACTCCACCGCGCTCGCCGCGGCCGAGCCCAAAAGTGTGAATAAAGTGGGGGTGTCGTTGGATTAGAATGCAGAAACTGCAGAAAAGCAGTCATGCGTTCGAAAATAATGGGGTTTACTTGAGGGAATCACTTTCTCACCCCTTGAGTAAAACACCCACTGACCAAGATATGCACATACCAGACCGATAAAGTCATTACTATTATATAATAGCTCCCTGATAAATATGTTATCGTAATAAATCTGAAAGCTGCGCAAGAGTTCTCCTATATAACAAAAAAGAAACTAAGGTGTATAATTCAAGGTGAAAATAGAAAAACTTAGTGGTTCATTTCGAACCGAAGTTAAACCTAAAAAAAACCGTAACCGTGAAAGTTAAAGCTATGCCTCCCATATAGAGTCCCTGTGTCGCCAATGGGTTAAACAACTACAAGTTTTTCTAGGAGCATGAGTAACAAAATGGGAAGATAAATCTGGGATTTTCTCGACTGTCACCAAACCTTTCTGAATCTCACCAAACCAATGTAAAATAATAACAAATAAATTCGTCCAAAATTTTGAGGATATGGCAATCCTTAAATTATCACAAGATAACCTCGGAGCCTGAAATCGAAAAAAAGAGTGGAGCGCTATAAACTGGATCTACAACGACTACTAGAAATATTTTATAGATTTAAGATCCCAGAAATAGCAGCTTTGAAAACTTTTGCCCACGAACCAAGGAGGACTCTTTCTTCATTGCGTTCTTACACTTTCAGCAACCAAAGCTGTGGTATCCCTCTAACTCAAACAGCTGTTGTACGTAAAACAGTTGTAACGCATGGTGTGGTTCGTTCAGGGATGCGCCGTGCGCCCGACATCCAGCCACGCACAGTGTGAGACGCGGTTTCTACCCTCTAATCTCTTCTACTTTCACGCTCTTGTAATTGGACTAATTTGCTCTTCAACAATCGCAAGCTCACGATTCAAGAATTGCTCGGACCCGTTAAGGCAAATTCCATAAAAGGTTCCGACAAAAGGTTCCAGAAAGCTTCGGGCGCCAGGTTTCAAAATCAAGAAAGATAATCACTTCTGGTACAGTGCACAGAAAATTCTCGAAACCTCACCCTGCAAATACGACCTTCGCCAAGCGAGCGATTTTGGCTCATATTTTTTGTGAAATCCAACAAGGCCGATCTGAATATGGCATATCAACAATTTTCTAAAATATTCTTGCGGATTAGCTAAAAAGAACTGGAAAAACAAATCTATTCAAAAACATCATCGTGAACTGCAACTATCACTTTATGAAAAGTCATCAAATAGTTTACCAATCACAACACGGACTCTTGAACCGCATCATGAAAATTCTCGGACAACACGATTGTACTCTTCCTTTTATTCAATTAACAATGATAATAATAATAACAACAACAACAAAATCTGAACTACCGGAGCCTATAATAGCATAAATGACAAATTCCTTAAGCGTTCAGCGGCCGTAACAACGAATTTCCTGAATAACAGCGTACGCACGTAGATGACACACTGGTTCATTCGAAATGCTAGCGTTATTCGTGAAAGAAAGAGTATGGAAATCTGAAGTTATGTGGAAAGCTTGAAATGGTTCTTACGAAACTTCAAGGGGTACGGAGGCTTGTGAACATGAGATGATAAGAAAAACAAACATGACAGGTCATCACAAAACAGACTCTAGTTTGTAGAATAAGCTGCAAATTTCTTTGCTCCGAAAACCTTAACTACCAAAATGATTGCCCCCTTAGAAGGTGAGCATGAAGAGAGTCACTATCAAATTTGCTGCAACGTTAGAAAGTAAAGAAGAACAGCAAAAATAAGAATTATGCAAATCTGCCCTCCCTATTCGAAAAAAATTCGTACGCCATTCTGGCTGCGCCTTCAGAATTGGGTAAAACTTTGCCCTTTAGGCTGCAGCTCGAGTGTGGTATAGTTACACTTCGTAGGTGCCCTCGTGCGATCGCATAATCGATACGTACCTATCCCACACCCGGAATGTAAAGTATGACCCGACACTCACCGTATGCCCAATGTAAGGAACGCTATAGCAGTAAACTACAGCTTCTGTTGCAACTTTGTACAATAATGAATGGCGTGGATATATATATACGGCTATCAAGACAATACCATGACAACAGCTGACACGTGTAAAAAAAAGGGCGCACACCCAAGACAAGCACAAAACTGCCTGCAAAGCATGCTCGATGGTGTTGCCCATCAATCAGCAGATGCTGCAAGGAAGTTTAGACGAAAGATTTAAGCCCAAATTTCCATTCCACTTGTGAATTTGTTTACAACTTGGAAATAATCGTTAAAGCATATGACAAAACTCAACGCGAATCCCCACTCTCACAAATGACAAGGACGGTTACAGACTTTGGTGCGAAATTACTTGTCACTCACCAAATGAAAACCACGTTCGTTTTCGCGCCACGACTGTTAAAAAACTAGCGTACGGAATCTTTTTTTTTTCGATATCCAGCGAGTCCTTTTGAATGTTTTCAATAACTTCCGGCCCCTTAAAGTCACCAACTAGTTGCAGAAGAGGGATGAATCTATGTGAGCAGGAAGCAGTGGTATAACAAGAAACAGAAAACTAGCAAAACGTACTTGCACATTTTGCACTTAAAGTCACACAAAAATCGCTACCACATCTAATAACTAAACAGCGGTTACAACTTCAAATTTACGATAGTGAAAACAATCGGGTGTAAGAATATTGTATTGACTGATGACACTGAAAAAGCTCTCGAAATATAGCAAAAGGACGTCACACTCCTGCAAATCGATCAAAAGTGCAACGCATCGAAACGAGCAAACGCCAGAAATGGTGATACAAATTGCAGCATGGTGAGACAGCACAACTTTTCAATGTATTTCGACGGCTACCAAACGTTTATAACCATTGGAATACTGCCACTTTGCTTGCAAAGATGACATAACAGACAAAAATTGAGGACTTCTGCTCAACAGGTAAGTATACAAGTGATAAAGCCGGCATCAGTAAGATTAGGACTATTATTTTATCTGTCGTTGAAGAGAATAGAAACAGGCGATCTAGGCAATGAGCTTCGTCGACCTTACCGTACTTGCACGGATTCCTCTTGATTCACCAGTATACTTCTCCAATTCTTTACGAAGAGTACCCACTTGAGAGTGTACTTTTTTCACTGCCTCTTTGTAACGTTTACGATTTTTTGTCTGAAATTGGTTGCTTTAACGATGAAGAAATTGGTGAATCAGATAATGAATTGTTGAGTGTGTTACTTATTTAACAGCCGTCGTAACGTCCGATAGTAGCGCGCTCAGCACTAACAAGGGAAGGATGGTAGGTCGAAGTGGCCGTTTTAAATGAGATACCACTTGATGCGCCTTTGGACGCTGATTCCAAATCTGCCTTCCGAATCTGCTGAACAATTCTCTGAACGGAGCTATGACGCAAAACAGCGCAACGGCGCTGTTGGCAGCACCTCGGATGGACTTGCTAATTGTTGTGACTCAACTGAGGACGACTGCTCCCGTTTTAGCAACGATAGTATTTCTACTTGAATAGACTTTGTACTATCAAGCGCGTCCACTAGACGCATAGAAATAAATAAATAAATAAATAAACGGCAGTGGGCGGGATTCACGGTCAAAACATCGTAGGATCGGTCCCTCATCGTGACTGCTGTTTTGCTTTCTTTAGGAAATCAGTTAGAAAGGCCATCGAGAGCCGTTTAGCCGTTTCCATAAAGAACGGAAACAGTAAACACGATATTAGACCGATCCTACGGTGTTTTGACTGTGAGTCCCGCCCACTGCCGTTGCGCTGTTTTGCTTCACAACTCTGTTCAGAGAATCGTTCAGCAGACTCGGAAGGCAGATTTGGAATCAGCGTTCAAAGGCGCATCAAGTGGTGTACATCTCATTTCAAACGGTCACTTCGACCTACCATCCTTCCCTCGTAAGATCGATCACCCAGTCGTCCGTCACTCCGGCTACAGATACGTACCTAATGCTGTGCGAGTGTTACGCTCGGAGGACCGACTATGAGTGCACCGTGACATCGCCAACGTGCATGACATGCCTTGCCTATGGGCACATGCATAGTCGGTCTTCCGACAGCAACGATTGTAACTGTCGCACAGCATTGGATGCGTATCTGTTGCTACAATAAGCAAGCACCCTATTTACTCTCGGGTCTAGAGCGCAGATAAGTGAAGACCAGCGGCTGAGGCAGCCAATTGGAGGCGTGACAAAACTGAAATATAAAGCAAAAAAAAACATAAATGCTTCTTAAGACCGTTACGGTGTCCTATTGCTTCGAAACATACCACGCATCGCTTGCATATTGATGGACTTACCTTTGAGAAGTAAATTATAGCTTCCCCTACATTTGACTGTATTTGACTTTGACATAAAATTTAATGAGCTTTCCGAGTGGGCTGTCGCTCGGGTTACTAACTAGGAAAGAGTTTAAGGCCGTGCCCAGCTTTCTCGAAACGGTTTTTTTTGGCATATATAGGAACAAGTGACGGACGACACACTGAAGCTTGCTCATAGATGGTAGACCATGCGTGAGAAAACATTGGTTTTTAACCCTCTGACTGCTGCTGGTACACAATTGTACACTTCCCTAGTCAAAGGCACTGCCATAGTTTTGGCACTCGAGACAGCAGCGCCTGCTTGAGGGCGGTATTGTGCACAGACAGGAACTGTGTTAAACTTACTCTGAGAATAAATGCAAGCTAAAGTCTCTCTGGATGAGTTGATCCCAGGATCAAATCCCAGGTCAAATTCAACGTATTTCAGCCAAAATTTTCTAGAAGATTAATTGAAGCTAGTGTCGATTAGAAAGAATTAAAAGGCTTTGTTCTATAGGGTAGAAGTGAGACTCTGCGAGCAATCGCTTGCGAATCGCGCTATTCGTTTTGTTGCAAAGTTTGTCAACTATCACAGTCTAGTAGAACGGTAATTGTTAAGCAGAAGGGGTCGTTAGGGTGTCGGTCGTTCATAGTTCAACCAAAGCCAAGTTTCTGCCAATGATGGAGTGAGGTTGCGTTCAGCTA
>KZ345090.1:180556-192329 GCA_002352805.1 Teladorsagia circumcincta | reverse complement strand
AACAAAAACCTTCAAATTTTTTTGTCTTCTCTCAAAAATCTTCCTGACAAAGGGCATGTTTGTAATGTATGTGTGTGAAAGCAAGCATGTGCGGAATGCAGAGGAGCTGGGTCTTGAAACCAAAAATCCAAAGGGCTTTTTCTGTCCCTATCCTGGGGACGAGAGAATTTCCCGTCCCTGATTATATCAACGATCTTATAGCCAGCAGTTATTAGAGGACAAAAACAACTTATTCTATGATTGGGAGAATATCGCAGGTTAAAGTGCATATTTTTGGTCAGTTGTCGGTAGATCCAATCATGTTCATTTTAGTCTTACATATCCGGATGGTTGGGTCACCTCGGTTGCAGGATTGGATGAGTTAGGCCTCGACTCTGTCTGAATGATTAAGACCGAAAAAAATGGAAATGGGTCAGTAAGGAGGAGCATAAAAGGGAGGCAGGGGCGTCTTTCGCAGCGAACTCACCCATAGTTTTAGCAGCAAAGTTTCTAAGGCAGGCTGGAGGCTAGCGAAGGAGGAGAGGTCAAATTCTCATGGCGGCCAGAGTGTGCTCTTAGTTGGGTGGTGTGAAAATCACGAATTCTTTGAGCTTGGGTGTTACTAAGAACTGCTTCGGCCTCGACAGTACTCCGCTGTGAACGGGTGTGGTTCATTAGAACGGAAAGCGATTTTTTCGCTTTTCGCGAGCGAATCTTTTCGCTGTGGGAACCACAGATCCATCATGCTCAAGAGTCGATCCGGGCTTTACCCGCGAAAAGCGGAAAAGCGCTGTCCTAGTGAACCACATCCGCTGTAAACGGCGTTGGCTCTCACCTCGACTTGACCTGGTCAATCATGTTTTCGTGGTGTATTTTTTTGCACCGTCTATCCATTTTTTTTCATTTTTGTCTGATTACTCTGCTACTTTGGGTTCATGCTCCAGAAAATCTCCTCTCTTTAGCCACCCAACATTTACTAAATGGTTGTTGCATTTTGTTTGTCCGGGCGGACCGTACGGACCGTGTGGACCGCGCGGAGAGGGTAAAAAGCGTGAACCCGCGCCTTGGCGCGCAGTCAGCCCCCACCGATCGATTACCTCGGATTTGATCTCGTTATAGATCGGAGGGGGCGACTGCGCGCCTAGGACGAACTGAGCGCCGGAGTGCGTGTTGACACTTTCCACCCTCCCCGCGCGGTCCGCAAGGTCGGCACGGACCGCATGGACCGCCAACTATGGAAGCAGCCTTATTGGGTAGGCTTGCTAATATGATCTTCTGTTCTGATGATGGTGTAAAGGTGAGGAAATGGTAAGGCGCCTCCTGTATCACCACTGGAAAGGGGAAATGCACAGAATTTTACTGGATAGCGGCGGATCTAGACGGATACAGAGGGTAGTCTTTGTCTTGTACGGCAATGTCCCTGTCGCTAACTTGATTTACATGAAACTTTGTGGTTTTGAATGAGTGGCCCTTTTCATTTGTAATGAAGTCCAGACTTCAACATTTCCACGAAATCGACCATTGCTTTGGCTCTGGTCCGGTTATCTGATCCACACAGAGATCGTTGCCTCACAGAGCGCGTTATTGGAATTCGAAGCTGAACCGGAGCTAAAATAAGTTTGCTGTATAAGAAAATGTATTATATGTCAAATGATCCACGAATAAGTGAAGAGAAACATTGGCGCATACAGTGTATAGTATAGAATCGCGTTCGGAGAAAGAAATGTTTGTCATGAAAAGTTTCCGTGTGGTTCAAGCGCTACTCTACTGAAGAACTAATGATTTAGTGGTGTGACTTACTGTCTATGTGGTCTTAGTTTTTGTGGTGGTCACGATTTGTGCATGTCGTCCGCCATGAGTTGGTGCTCGGAAGTGTTTAGAGTAAGGCTTAGATTATGAATGTGCAATGCTGATTTGTTGCTGGAAATTAGCTAGCGTCACCTATACATTTTGGCAGGAGATCTAGATCCAGCACACTCCAGAAATTCTGAAAGGAATTTAAATTTGGTGCAGTGGCTCGGGGTGGGTATTCAGTTGGTCTGTGTTTCGTGTATAATGTACCCATGCTCACCTGTTTTAAACTTATACTTGTCTCTCCAAATGGGTTTCGAGGAAATACCGAATCAAGTGGCAGAAAAACAAGCAGACGAAGTGCTGCATAGTAAGTGGGAGGGGGTGGTAATAAATTTCAAGCAAATTATAATTGTTTGCTTTTCATCCAACTCCTTCATTGTTTGAAACATATAGCCAGTCGCTAGTTATTAGTTGCAAGCATTACATTGCCTGTGGGTAGTGTGTCAGTACTTTCGTTATACTATTACATTTTCATAAAAAATTTCAGCTTCTGCCGTGATGATGTTCTCATTAGTCTCGCCAATTTTGCTCTTCGGCCAAACATTGACATGTCGCAGCCGATCAAATGTCATTACAAGTAAGTTCCTTTTATGTATACGTGCTTGTGCTGAAGGTCTAATGTTAGATTGTGCATGTGGATGAAATTCCTTTTCTTGTTAATCATTTGATCCAATACTTCGGAATTGACGGACAGCATAATCGCTTTCCAACGAAAGGCTTTTGCTTTGACGTTTGGCATGGTTTTGTCGAAGGGCTTAGGCTTGTGAAATCTCGCTCGAAGACAACCACTTAACTAAAAGCAGTCACAGGCAAGTACTTGCATCTGGAACAATAACAAATAACCGGAGCGTATTCGCCACGAACAACAGAATTTGGGCTATCATCTACGTATTCCCCTCTTTCGGTCCCGCCTTCCCTCCGATCATGCCGTTCATTTTCCACCGATGGATTGAGTTGCCCTTCCTCAGCTTTACCTTGGAAGATCTCGACCAGATCCTGACTACGAAAGGCCTTCCGCAGCCGGGAGTCGTCCGAAGTATGGACAGCGCTTGCAAGAAAAGGTGTCTAAAAAATTGATAGAGTGTTGCGAAAGTCTTTCGAATCGCCTTCCACGTCCGTACTCTTCGATTTCAAACGGTCCCGGTCATTACAGAAGGGGCGTCAAACAAGGAGACATGCTGTATCAAAAAACTCCAATGTTTCCGTGTTTTCTCTTTAGTGTTTTTTTTCCATGGTCGATTCCTTCACGAAAGAGCATTCGACTCCTGTACTACGCCATTAGTGCTTTATGAAAGAAAATGTACTCGCTGCGAGAAATCGGACATTGAGAAGTTAGCCGTGATTCAAAGGAGGATAGAAGGAAAAATGGTATGGTTGACAGTACTGAATTGGTGGGGTAGTGAACGAATTAGATCACTTACGAAGCTTAACGGCAGTCAAAGGGAGCCAGTACATTGGCCAAAAATCGTGAAGAAGACGATAGCGAGTGGGCGATCATGATAATGATATGGACTCCATACGATTATGTCAACTGAAGAAGAATGGGACTTTCTCACACTCTATGGAGCGACGACCAGACGAAGAAGATTGGGCAGAACTGTTGGAGTTTAACATAAAATTTTTTAGGCAAGCCGCGATACGGCTTCCGAATACGATTGCTCTCAAAAAAAGAGCTCACTCAAACTCGTATAGACAGGATATGTAAGAGGAAATCGAGTTTCACCATAATTTGCACTAGTTTTCTGCTCTAGTTTTCTGTGCATACTGTTGCCTTTTCCAGGCTTCCTAATGCTTGCTCAGAAATCCTGACTGTGCGAAACAATAATGAAATCACAAATGCTTTTCTTGAGGTATGTGATATTCGTTCATCTTTGAATTTAGTGTGATACCACGGTATAATATCAGCACGTGACTATTAAGTGTGAAGATGCTCTGAAAGCTGTGAGGGAGTTCTTCGATGGAGAGTCGCCACCGAATCATTTGTTATGTGGATTTTACATGAGAATTGTTCAGCATTTGTTTCATCGTTCAGTGGATAAGGTCAGTTTCTTGTGTTCTTAATACAGGTTGTCTCAAAAGAATGTCACTCAATCCGAAGCAGTGCTTTTGTTACACCATGAATTCGCTCATTTGTTGTATCTCTTGGAAGATCTATCTGTTTTTAGGCTTTGGAGATACTTTCACCGTGTGATTTCATATCTAAATGTGCTGCCAATCTGCGAATGGGCGCTGTGAGCGAATTGTTGCAGAATATTGTTTGGATACCTCAGATAGCAGAGGACTTCTTAAAAATTAAGCAGGTGAATTTCTAAACCTCAAGTTGCTTATTTAGGCTTTGGAGATACCTCGCGAGACTGCGCCCGTTAATGATAGGCCACGATTGTTGTGACCTTTTGTGATGCACGAACTGCAGTGTCCCTGTTTATTTTCCGATGTTAATGTGAAAGGGACATATGAATAGGACCACAAAACAAAATGCTGAACAATGAACAACCCCAAATTCAAACACTGCCTCACCTTTCTTGCTGATACTATTCAATATCCACCTTTAATTTCTGCCACACTTTCAAGTGCCCTCTCACTGGCCAGGGATAAGGCCTCTGCATGTGGTGGGAAAATCCAACGTCTGAAATGTTTGTAAGCTAGCTAATCCCAAGAAGGCACGTACGGTCATATGGAAGGAGAATGTATTGCACGAAACTGCAATGCGTCTCCGAGACACATGTTGGAGTCCGCGACGACAGTCGCATTTCCGACGCTATGAAGCGAAGGCGTGATTTGAGAGGAAGCGCGTATCACAAAAAAAACAAGATTGCATCTTGCTATCGCCGATTTATAAGAAGAACGTTCATTATTCAACAACAGATGAAAGAAAACTCGACAACAACTAGCCTCCATTCCTCAGTAGGAAGCTCATCATGCTCGGCCTGCAAGGTCGGTCGTCACCGTTGCCTCGTTTCCAAGTGGTACGCGTTTCTTTCGGATCACATTTTCGCTGCGTAAGCGCCGAAAGTGCGACTCCCGTTGCAATCTCTGACGTGGGTCTCAAGGAGAGAGTCAGGCTTGAAGTAGGTACTATTGTTACGGGAAGCATTGCAAGATTATCTAAACATGCAGTGCTACGTGCAAATTGGCAGAATTTGACATATATGACACTGCAAGACTTGAGTAGAGCCCACTTCCTTCATTGACGTCAACTAACACAGGGCGTGAGCTACTGCTCCGCATCGGTGGAATCTTGGGTGAGTTCCTTCTTCATCACTGGGTACTCCGAAGTATTCTCGACGTTCTAAGACGTCGAGAATATTGAAAGCGGTTGATCGATTAGCTAGCTAACAAATTAAAAAGCCTCTGAAGAAGACGTCTCCAGGCCTCTGAAGAAGACGAAGTGGTCGAAACGTAAGGCCAGCAAATGAAGATTCCATCTTAAAAACCTCGTTTGGCACACAGTACAAAAACAATTTTCTAAACAATTTTCACAATCTCACATTGCCGACATCTTGAAAATTTACAGTGAATCAGAACGGTTTATTGTATGTTTATTCCTCTCCGCTCGGCGGCATTCTAATGCAGTTTCAGGTAAGATGGGAAGGGGTCAAGACTTGGAGGCTGTGAAAAGGGGCTATCGTATCGGTCTTCGAATGGGTCTTTTTAGCACTCTTTTTGTGTAGCTCGGGAGAACCACCGTCAGCAAACTGGGAGCAATCCTTGAATTCCACGAGTTCAAATGCATTCAGTACTTGTTAATGGTCGGACTCCGATAGATTCGCCACACACAGGCTCTGCAAAATCAACAATATAAGTGAGAGTTGAGAATGGATGTCATTAGCATCCATCAGCCTCCACAGTCTAGGTCAAGATCCTATGATCAGATAAATATTCACCTCAAATGTTAGGTTCAAAAAAAATTCATTGAAAATCTGTCGAGACCGACTACTTTTAGCTCTCCGTCTTGTAAATCTTTTGCTTTCAGTGGTATGTGGAGAACGGACTCTGTAAGAAACTTGTGGAGCACCTTGCACCAGACCAGCCTCTATGTGTACACGAGAATGTTATGGAAGTATTCTCGAATCTAGTTCGGTAGTCTTTTGCTTTTCTATTCTATTTGAATTTTCGTAGCCTATTATCAGCTTCTATCAAGATGGGTTTTTTTTTACCTAGATTGGTAAATACAAAGTTCTGTTTGAATATTGATTATGAATGTTTAAGAAATACAAGAGACCAAATGTATGCGCTCGATATCAAAAGCGATGTTCTGAATGATGAATTGCAGTCGGAGAGTCTCGTCAAGGAACTTTTAGACAGGATGCTAGCGGTATTTTTTTTCTCCTAATTATGAATATATTCAAGGTCTGGGAAGTCATGTGGCACCATGCCGCCAATCTTTATTGCACCTTCAAATGCTCTTTTGTTTAGCGGAACGAAAACGGCATCCTTTCAACATCTGTCACACGGAATGTATGCGAGATTCTCATTGCTCTATTGAGTTCAAATCACATACTTTTTCGGCCAAGCCACACTTTGTATAAGGAGTTCAACGCAGAGATACCTTGGGTAGGCGGAAACCCTTCCGCGGTCTTAGACGGAGTAGCAAGTGAGATTGCAAAAGAAGGAGTTGAAAGGGTTAGTTTTTTTTATTCGACCATGTGATTGTGTGGTATGACACTGCTGGCTTTGAAGTTGTGGTGCCCCGACTCCGAACGAACGGTAGAGAAAATTGCGTCAGCCAGAGTGTCAGAAATGGTTCAACTAATCATTGAAGACCTTGAGGTGCGCTTGATGATTACTTTCAATTAACTACGCCGCTTAACTGTCTTTATCTGTTTTTCTCACTTTTAGTCCAACTCCGATCGTGAGGACGAAATTTGGTCATATGTTCTTCGTGTGATAATAGAACTGTGCGATACGAATCGGTTGGAAACTCATACCGCTCTTGTGGAACAATTTGAAAAAAGCGACATCAAAAGGGTGCGATTGTTTGTTCGGACATGTGTTATATGATTTTGGAACATTGTATTATTAAATATTCATGTTTCAGCTTTTCTCACTGGTTTGGAGTCACCCGCGTTGTTCAATATTTCATGGGTTCCTGCAGCGAATTATTTCTTTCATTCTCTACTCTTCTACCCAAAATGAATCTCCTGCTGTTACATATCTGTTTAAGGTAAGGTCTCACAAAAAAGTTAATTTTTTTTTGACTGTTCTTGTTTCGTTAGTTTTCAAAGTTCTTATTATTGACACCATATACAAACTTAGCCCAAATTTCGGAAAGTGTGCATGAGAACTCTGGATGTTGCATGGCTAGGGGTATGAGATTTCCCCTCACAGCTACGGTAAATTCGGCTTTTCTCCGACTGGCGATTTTCTGAGTAGCTTGGAACCACAATATTCCGATCAATTCGCGATGGATGCACTGTTACGAACAAGAGCATAAACGCCAGGAACACCATCATATTTATATAAAGTTGGTACGCAATACATTGCAAACATTCAGCTTGGTGTTTCGATAAGATTGCGCAATATAGTGCAGAGGGATACGCTCATTCTTTCCATTCACCTGCAGATTAAAGGAGGACTCCATGGAAAGAACGAAGGTCGAAGAAGGGAGGAATTGCCTAATGGGAAGACCGGCGGACCTCTTGAGGGTGTGGACAGACACGCATTCGGCAGCGGAAGATTTGACCTCGGAGAGCTAGGATGGCTCAATCTTGGTGGGTCCGTCTGCATTACGTTGCAGAGAAGCGTTATGTTGAAGAGGCACAGAGATGAGAGTCGCATCAATGCGCAAATCAACGAGCTAGGAAGGGGGAGAAGCGTTATGTTGAAGAGGCACAGAGATGAGAGTCGCATCAATGCGCAAATCAACGAGCTAGGAAGGGGTCCCTTTTCTAAGTTTCTGGGCCGTTTCTAATGGTTCTTCTTTCTTTCGTGTAATACTAACTATCCCTAAGTTGATTTGAAAAAGCCTGCTTTTTCATCGCGAATTCGTCCATTAAGCGGAAGAGGCGGAAATTCTCCTTTATTGAAGGGCTGAACTGACCGCAATGAGCGATAAACGGGAAAGGGGAGCCATGATTTGTGCTTCCCTCACTTGTCTCGTGAACGTCTTACATTACTCCTACGATATGGTCGTCGCTCCTAAATCATTCCAAGTGAAGATATTTAAATGAATGTGTAGCATTTCTTTCAGACTTTGAACCTGCCCGAAATCATACGTTTCGGTGTTGATCCAAGATGTGTTCTCAGAAAGGTAGACTTATTTTCGCTTCGCACGCATCATATTCATTTGGCGCTAGCTGTGGAGCAGGCAATGAAATCTTCTCCGAACACTCGAATAGTTCAGAAGTTGGTCCAGGTATGTGAAGTGCTATCTACTCTGATATCATCGAAAAAGTGTCTGTTCTCAGGAGTGCTCTTTCTGGCCAGAAATTCTAGCAAAGGTGGATGAGTGGCTAAGCTGGAATCTGCCAGATCCCGAAGTAGCAAATGTTCGACCATTGATTCAGCATGATACTATAGGTAAGGTAGTTTGTAGTAATGTATATTATTGTAGAAGCACCATATTTGGCGCAGTTTATACGTAGGTCATCCGCTACAAACTTTCTTCTACCAAATTGGAAGTCTTGAACCTTTTTAGATGAGGCGCTAGATGAATTTGAGCGGCAAATTGTCGGTCCTCAACAGCATGTTCTCTATGAGTTCAAAACACAGACAGTCAGTGTTCCTATGACTGATGTTTTCGACACTGCACTGGGTGAACTGCAAGTGAGCTCGGAGACAAAAGGGTGAGTATATTGTATTTATTGGAGACGTGATCAAGAGTCGTGTGAGAAAATTCAATAAAATCAGTGGAACTTATGGCAGGCACAAAACCCAGGGCAGATTCTTAGCAACTTTTTACTCCTGTTGTAACACTTCTTTATTTCTTACTCGATTTCGTTTTTCGTGATTCTCAGTCTTTGGATGGGTTTTGAAATAGGATCGATTCCCGGGTGACTCTAGGTGGACTATTTTGCAGTAAAATACCTTTGCGGTATTATATTATAGCTTCAGCAATCTTTTGAAAGCTGACATTGAAAGTAATCATCTGTTCTTAAAAATATCACTGCAGGATTTTTGGCCGTTTCCGGTATAGGTTTTTGAAGGCTGTTCGTGAGGGCGTAGAGTCTTTGCAGATTTTGCGCTATACTGTGTTGGTAGGAGTTTCTGGAAGGCCTGCCGTAATCTCTTGAGATATCGTTGCCATTGGAACGAAAATCAAAGTTGAATCTTCATGAATCCGGCGCGTTAGCTAAAGCCTCACCAGTGCAAATTTTCTTGAACGATTCATAGGGTTTTCCTTCGCTGCATTTCAAAACAATGCGGCCTGGCCTCTATGTAGCCATAATCGTGTTTTTTTTTCGCGTTTGCGAGAGTTAGATTGCAAAGTATAAATGGTAACGTTCCTATCTTCAGGTTCGCAGTGCACAATCTCCGTGTGTGTAAAGTGGATATGAATCTGGAAGAAAATGACGTGGACGAAAGTGATTTTGAGGCCATGTGCGACATGAAGAAATCGTCATTGCTAAATGATTGGCCTATGCAGGCTGGAGATCAGTCGGGTTAGTGCCCTCTTTAGTGATTCAGCTAAAATCTGTTGAAAATATCCATATTCCAGCACAGCTGGTGACGCCTGATGACGACTGGGTAGGAATGAGGAAGTCGAACGGTAGCACGGCTGATGATTGGCCGGGGATGAGCACAGGGATAAAGAGCGAACAGAACACCGATTTCCAAGTGCAGTGGGACCAAGCGCCGGCAGCGAGCAGTAAGTATCGGAACGGAAGGGTTTTTTAATCCTTTTTCTCGCGATGAAATAGCAAAGCATTGAGTGATTTAGAAATCAGTAACTTAATGCCGGGAGTTCTTAAATTGGGTGTAACTAGAGAATAGCTGAATATAGGAGCCGGATTTCCAAATTTTTGGCGCAAGCGTTATCAAAAGTGCGAGCTGTTCCTCAACGCTGGCACCCACCTCCAAGTTTCGCTTTGTAGGCAATGGTTATTGTGTAACACCTTGAATGTAGCGTGCTTTGCTAGGCTCTGGATCGCTTTCCTTTTCAGATTCTTTCCTTGAACAGCTTATTTGAGCTGCAGAATTTATAAACCTTGAGCGAAAAGTTTGGCTATCTCCAATTTGAAAATTGCCCTTTGGGATTACAATGGATTTTTTGTCCAAACATCAGTTGGTTTGTTTAGTTTTTCATTGATCTTCTTTTTAGCTTCTGGTAATTGGTCTTGCTCTCCACAAGATAGCAGCACACCAAGAAAAGTCATGAATGATGAAGAATGGGCAGATTTTTCAAAACTGAGGACAGATCATGGTGCTTCTGCGGACAATTTCAGTGACTGGCCAGGTGTTGAAAAGGAGAAGGTAGGTCATTTTCAAAGTAAAGAACATCGTGTCCCTCTTCATGGATCTAGTCATCCAGTCATCTACATGTCATGCTAGTGCTAGTGGTCATGCTAGTGCTCGTTTGATGTTTCGAGGGGTCCAGGTGGGAACCGCTTCAGTTCAACGGTTATTACTGTGAAAAGTAATTGAATTGGTACGAAGGGATTATATAGAAGGTACAGAGGGTGAATGAAAGAGGGAGGGGTGACCCAAGTTGAGGACGTAGTTCATCATCTGTTACGCAGTGCCCTTTGATCTGATTCGTGCCCTCCGAACCCTCCAACACGGCTCCCATCCAAACACGCTTCGTCCTACGCCGTGTTGCTGCCCTCGAACACGGCCCGATGGGTTACGGGTTCCTAATCCAGGAATGGGTGCTCATGGGCTACAGTGCAGGGAGGAGCCGCCGTCGACTTGAGCCCTCCCACCCAAGGGCCGAGGGCTCCTTCGCCCCGGCTATAACTCCACACTGATAGCAGTATTCAAATTAACCTATTGCTCCAGCCCTGGCGCTCCTCCCAATTGAGACTTGCTACAATACATTGCATACAAGACATTGGTTGGAATAACGTTTATTGGTGATAGACTGATTGACGTCCTACACACTTACAGTTCCCGCTGGGCTTGGAGATTGCGAGCCAATGCTCAAGTAGTCGAGTGGTAGAATCCGATGGTAAGCGGCACAGCTGCGTGAAGCTGACAGCATTTCCCAGGTGTAGTGGGAAGTAACGTAACTTACCAGCGCTCCGAACCTACAGGATGGCATGCTTGACCACACTACCGAGTGCACAAGGCACTAGCCTTGTACGCCTCCTTTTATTGTCCGGCACTCCTTCCGGAGGGAGCTGAATGCGCTGACTAGCAGAGGTCTTGTCGCCTGTTGACGCCCAGGACCGTCGTCGCAACCGCGTTGCAGATGTAATGCGAACCCACAGCAGCAATTCTTTATGCAAGTGTGTGTGTTGTACGCAAAAGTGTGAGGGGTTGCTACAGTCCAAATTGGGTCAGGAACACGCTGTATATTACAAAAATGTTTGGAAAGAACCAAACAAGGAAAAATTCTCAGCAACTCAAAAAGTTCTGTTACAGGGTTCCGATTGGCCAGTCTCCGTAAAATCTGAAGGAGTAGATCCGGTTTTAGCAGGTTTCGCGACTGTTGTCATGAATTCCTCTTTGGATGAGCGTGTTGCAAATGATAGTGAATGCTAGTTTCCTCCTAATCTCTTCATTCCCTTTTTCAGCAGTATAATTCGCGTTCTGCCAGAGCCCCTGCAGCATCTTGATTGGATTGGTTGCATGCAAAGAAGGTAGCTGTGGTTGAATTTTTATGGTAACCACATTCATCGCGCGAAACCAGTATGAAATTCTACACCAATTCAAGAGCCGCAACTGACGCTTTGGCAGAATACGGCAACACTGGATTATTCCAGTAGTTTGAATTTCTTTGAAAATATTTCTGACCAGGAAAGGATGATGGGTCGAAGTGGCCATATGAAATGAGACATGC
>KZ345090.1:162698-176373 GCA_002352805.1 Teladorsagia circumcincta | reverse complement strand
ATGAATAGCAGAACCTATATCTGATGACAGTGTAGAAATAAAGTATTATGCTGAGTGGATCCATATTTACCGCTGAGTATACCAACTTTTGGTGTTGGTGCAAGGAGAGTGAGTTGCGGGAGACCCTTAATATGGCCCCGCTGGATCCTGAACATAAATAGGACAGGGCGTTAAGTTAGAACGTCGATCCAGACGATAAGCAACATGAAGAGAACAAGCTCGTCGATTTGGACGACGATCTGTCGAAACTTTGCCTATGGGAGAAATTTGGTGCTCTGATCACGAACGTGAATTAGTTTTTGAAGCAGAGGCTGTTTGGTGCCATTCCGTGCCATTTCGGTGCAGAACCTGTTTACATCAAATCCGCTGTAAGCTTTCATTTAGTACTAGTCACATATATTTATTCACTAGTACCACGGGCTAGCAATTTGACACCTTCATCGCGAACCTGACATTAAAGGAAGATTCCATGAAAAGAACTAAGATCGAAGAGGGGGAAACTCACTTAGTTGAGAAACAGATGGACCTCCCGAGGGTGCGGACCAACATGCAGTTGGAAGCGAAAGATATGCCCCACCCCCGTCGGTCTAGCATGGCCGCATTCTTGGCGCACTTGGCTACCCACGCCCACCGACTATCTAATCGCGGATACTGATTAGATTCCAGAGAGAGGTCAACTTGAAGAGAGCGCAAAGATGAGAGGGCATCAATGCGGAAATCAACGGGCAGGGGAAGGGTCCTGTTTCTCGGTTTCCGGACCATTTCTCATGGTTTCTTCTTCATCCCTGCTCCATTGACCACCTATACTCTCATTTTCAATAGGCTATTTTCATCGCAAAATCCGCCTCTTATTTTGGACGCCCACGTCACTTTACACCATTTTGGCACGTCCTGACACAATAGTGACACCAGAAGTCGCCTTGTCAAAAATGTCCTTTACGGGCCTTAATTAATTGAGCTTTACCTTGGCCGAGCGGGGACGTTGGTGCAAGTTTTTATCAGTTGTTCTTATCACTCGTGGTCAGGTTGTGATTCGCTAGGCCCCAAGTTATCGATCTTTACCAGAAGCCTAGAGGGGTGTAATAGTTTCATTTCATGATCCGTGTTTCATTTTTATGAATGTTTAGTTGGCAATTAGTTGCTACGACTGGTTATAACATTCAACCACATTTATTTCGTATGAGTTTAGACTTAGTGTTTCTAGGGCGATTTCTAGTATCTTTACTTACTGCAAGTTGAAAAATGCTCTCTTGTCAGCTATAGAGCTGAGCTCTGGCCTCGCTAATAAAAATAGTCTCGGTCAGGTCAGGTAACCTCTGGTGCCGGGTGCAGCAAGACCCAACTCGGGATGCAGAGTTTTCGCCCCCCCCCCCCTCGGTTTGGGTTTGCTGCACCCGACTGCTGATTGAAACCGTCCCGTTTTCTCGTAGCTGGTCTAAGGCTAGCCCAAGCCTAACCCTTGGCTTGAAGTCGCAACCCAGGATGGGTTAGAGGGGTGAATTTATTTGCTGAGTGCAATAGAACTATCCACGCCACGTCTCGTTCTCCTGCTCTAATGTGCGCAACGTTTGCGCTATGGTCCTTCAAGGACCGGTCCAATCATTTCCATTTTCCCCACCACAGTACAGGGTGGCGAAAAATTACGTGCGCCCAACTTTTGACGCGATCACGTGACTGCTTTGAGCGTCAAAGCCAGCTTTTACGCATCAATTGCTTCATTTACATCTTCGATAATCAGCCTGTGAAGAGAAAGTTGCTCTCAAGACCATGGTGCAGGCCTGCACAAGTCGCGAGGAGATTGCACGCTTAGCCAGCGGCGGGATGAAGAACACTGCAATTTCGTCGAAGCTCAGAATTCCTCTGAGAACAGCTCAAAAGATTGTGAAGCAATGGAAGGGGGAAGGACACGTCCTAACCAAGCCGGGAAGAGGAAGGAAGCGGACTGTCAAAACAAGGAGGATGCGTGGTATTATAAAGAAGAGGATAGACCGTAAGGATGAACGGAGCATGAACAAAATGGCGGAACAGCTCGGGGTCTCCAGAAAATCCGTTCGAATGATAGTGAAGAATGAGCTCGGGCTTCGAAGTTATCGCTTACTGAATGGACATGTTCTCACCGAAAAAGCAAAGCAAAGTCGAAAAGAAAAATGCAAGAAATTGCGGGAGTTTCTCGAGGTGCGCCGAATTGAGGACGTTCTTTGGTCTGACGAAAAAGTGTTCACCATGGAAGGCTAAAAGCCCACAAAATCACCCCCAGCTTCTCAGTCCAGCTCATAAAAACACTCGGAAGAGAAAAATTGCCACAAGAAGTTTGTTCCCTAAAAGTTTAATGGTTTGTGGTGGTATCAGTGCATCAGACAAGACTCCGTTGATTTTCATAGACAAAAATGTGAAAATTGATGCGAAGTTCTATCAAAAAGAAATCCTTGAGAAAGCTGTGCTACCATGGAAGCAAAATCATCCCAACTTCATCTTCCAGCAGGACTGGGCTCTGGCCCATGCAGTGAGATCCACCATTCACTTCCTCGAGACCAAAAATGGCTCCTTTCTGACGAAAGATCTGTGGCCTTCTAATAGCCCTGATTTGAATCCTTCGGACTTTGCTGTCTGGGGCTATATGGAAGAGGAACTAAGGAATAGAAACGTGAAAAGTTTGGTGACTTTGCGAAAGGAAGTGTGTAAGATCTGGGACAGTTTGGACATCAACTACCTTCGGCGCACCGTCGACTCGATGAAAAGACGAAACGAAGCCTGTATCAAAGCAGAAGGCGGGCATTTTGAAAACTTGTTGTGATTATGTAATGTCGTTGTTTGTTGTTTTGAGAAAATATTTTTCTTTTCATGTTGGTATACGAATACTAAAGTTCGAGCGATTTTTATGGCGCACGTAATTTTTCGCCACCCTGTATAGTGGCGTAGGGCGTCCTCTGATCTGTTCAACAGAAGGAAGACCCTGTCTAAGGTACAGAAATTTCTCTATCTCCCTTTTTTTGATTGAGCTGTAGAAAGCTATCACAGGGAACGTGAGTGAAGTTGATTGCTCTCTGTAACCGTCAAAACTTAATTTTCAACTTAGCTAGGGAACAAGTTTGGCATTTTTGTTGTCGATGATGAGCATTACGAATATACAAATCAGATGTGTACCGTACTTCTATATTATGTTTTTTTTTCTGTGAAATTGGTGTAAACTTCACAACATATTCAGTTGCTATAATTTTTTCTGTAGCGTAGAAACCCTGCGTGGATTTTCTGACTCGTACATGTTTGTTACGGGGAACTCATTATTGGCCGACGTCTCGACTATTCATTGTTTTTATGACGCGGAGTCCTGTTGCAAATGCAACTGGCTCAGTAGAATTGGACGCCCGTTCTGGTACGTGTCGACCAGTTCAAACTTTTGTAGACGAAACTATGTCGAAATGTTGACCATTAAAAAATTCCACCGCAGCAAAACTGTGCGGCACAGAAGAACCACAAAATACGAGGTTCATAATTTCATGTTTATGCTCCGCTGAAGATGTCGTCAAAGCGGAAGGTGCTTCTAATGGGCAAAAGCGGATCCGGGAAGACGAGTATGCGTTCGATAATTTTTGCGAACTACATTGCTCGTGACACGTCAAGGCTTGGACCGACAATGGAAGTTGAACATGCACATGTTCGGTAATTTTTAATTTTCGTCCCGGGCAGAGGTTGATTCGACTCCAGTACGTCTTCCTCTGAAGTTAGTCGAAGACTAGCATGTTTCAATAGTGGGCGTTCTTTCACTCTCGATTTACATATTTAGTATTACTTAAGAGGTTTTGCGAGGAATTGTAGTTTCGCTGTGGAGTGTTGACCTTTAATGCACGCTCTCGAAGGAGTTCTACAATTCAAATAGAATTGAAGCAGTCCTGTAGTTGCACAGTACCGATCACATCTTCCCCTTTATACGAAAGCGCGCAACTATGATATTCTTGCGCAAACGATTCTTGTAAAACAAAACGTGCTTGGAAAGATTTAGCTTCTGCCCTAACACTCTGGACTTTAAAATGAGTCGTTCTTCATTAAATCTACTTTTAGTTTTCTCGGCAATCTTGTTCTACACTTGTGGGATTGTGGTGGTCAGGAGACTTTCATGAACAACTACCTGTCTTCGCAAAAGGATCAGATTTTCAAGAATGTTCAGGTGAGTTGTCTCAGTTCATGTGGCGTCTTTTTACCAGTTCTCGACGATTCCGATGCCCTCTTCAGGTGTTGATTTATGTTTTCGATGTTGAGAGCAGAGAGTTCGAAAAGGATCTCGGTTATTATCAGTCTTGTCTTGAAGCACTTCTTCATAACTCCCCCAATGCTCAGGTAAGGATGAGGATTTTAACGTTATCACTCAAGCTTGTATTTTTTGCTAGTTAGCTTTTCTTAAATATGTGTGTCCCACTTGCCAAGAAGTGTGTTAGCCTCTTGCTCAACTGCTACAGTATTGGAGGGGAATATTCTGTTGTACTGCAAATTTAATGAATGCGCAGAAATATTTACCTACGGTTTTTAGGGTAGATTTCTCGATGATTCACAACAGCAACTGCGAATTCCATTTCATTTATCGCTCTAGGTTTTCGATGAAGGATTTTTCCATGAATTGTATCATTTTTCTCCTGTACTACTTGCATTCTTGAGTAAGTATTTATAAGTGCATGTGTCCCCATTTCGCTGTTCACCAAGAACTTTGGAACCGCTGGTTGATCTGACCTTTTCTCGCCTAGACGCTGCTTCCACTCTAACAACTGTCGGCGTCTCACAATGAGATCTTCGACAGTGCATTACATGAGGTTCAACCTATCATTTCCATGGGAGCTGAGCACAAGCTCGGCTCTATCGTTTTAATCGAAGAACAGTCGCGTAGGAGTTGGAAGCTACACAAATTCCCAAAGTATAGAGAATCCTACATTCTGGAGAACGGGAAAATGTCCACTCCTTCTTTCAACTAAGATTCAAATATAAGATCTCTTTTGTTAATGTTGCACTAGGTATCTATCGGCGTGAACAGTGCTACTGTTCTCACGTAAGCATATAACTCAATTCATTATATTCAGGTGTTTTGTCTTATTCACAAAATGGATCTCATCGAGGTGGATCATCGAGACCAGGTCTGTTAGACGCGTTCTTTTGAGAATGTTGCCATCTATTTCTATCTCCAACGATTACTCCACTTCTTTATAGACGTTCGAGGACCGCGCTTCGCTCGTCTTACGGTTTACCGAAATGGCTGCTGGTCCAGATCGTGCCAATACCGTCTGTCAATGCTTCCGTAGCAGTATTTGGGACGAAACCCTTTATAAGGCTAGTTCTTTCTTTTGAACTCAACCTACCTGATATTGTTTCGAATCCCTACACGCCATATTGATTGGTTAGACTGGGAATCCCTACGCGCCATATTGATTGGTCTCACAGGGAAGTTCCCATCACCATTTTGTATCCACTGGACTTATTGTGAATAGCACTGTTGAAGGGGTTCACATAAACCAGAAACTTCACAGAATGACCGTTACTCTTCTTTCTAAGTAGAGTCAGTTTGACACCCTATGCGTAATGTACGGCAGACTGGCCCTTATTTACCGAAAAATTTCATACGGACTAGAGCCTTTTATTTTGAGGGCTTACTTTGGTTCATGAGTACATTTAAAAAATCCTTTCGAATCACCTTATTAGAATCCATTTCTCAGGTGTGTAGCTTCTGGGTGTAGGTAGTAGATCTTGATCACGATGGCACAACAATAGTGGCATCACTGGAGTGGCGACTATGAATAAGATCAAAAGTGGGCCTTGAGGTGGACCTTGCGGTGAAAGGATTCTTGTCACCGTTTTTTGAAACAATGTACGGGGAAGCGTGCTCACCCAACTAAAGTAGAAAACGAATTTGGACTATCAGACTAACGACTTGGTGTTTACCAAGGAGTGCGAAAATTTGTTCAATTCCTTCCAAACCCAATGACGACTAAGCGACCGCTTAGTGTTATACTTAGTAACAGCTGTGCATTCTATTTATAGAGAATTTTAGGCATGGTCTGCAATTGTTTACAAACTCATACCGAATGTTAGTATAATGGAGCAAAAACTGAAGCAATTTGCTGCTATCTTGGATGCGGATGAGGTAAGATCTCTGTACCTAGGAAAAGTTCATTTCAATTGATTCCTCGCACTAGTCCTCTGTGGGCCGTACTTAGGGCGTCCTGCTTCACTAAACCTTCCGTGATTGCAAGTTCGAGAAAGACTAAAAAATTGAAGCGCAGAGCCATGTATTCTTTAGCATTCCATCTAACAACTTTACTACAACGAGTTTTTTAGTATCTCTTGTAAGACGGGGTGAATTTGTAAGCCGGTACAACAGCGAGCTTTGAATCTGTAAATAGTATGTAATAATAGATTTTTACTTGCCCCTGTTTGATGTCCTGGTGAGAAGTGACCATCCAAGCGTTAATGCTGAAGTTTCGATCCATCCGCGAAAGTGTGAAACATGAGCAGAATTTGAAGTACTTCAAGCAGGGTCAAGCGTGAGGCCACGTAAAATGACTCCCTAGACTTCGGCTCGTATCAAACATTGGTCTCTAGACATCACGTTCATGAATGAAGTGGGTGAAATTTGAAAAAAAAATTAAAAAGTGAATTTGTGGTTGAGCAGTATTTTTCTTGCCTTTTAGGGGGGGGGGGGAGAATGGAGCGTTTATTGGGAAAATTCGGAAATTACATCAAAATCGAAAATAGAAAATATGTATCGGACTGACTTGGAGTCCCGTAGATTTGTTCATTTTAAAAAGGTATTCTATCGATGCTCTGTATAAACAACGACATCGTTCCATAATCGGCATGAAATTTTTTTTTTCCAAACGTGCTAGTTCTTACGCTTCCAGTAGTCATAACTTCCTCCCGAAACAACGTTTTCTTCGGATAAATGACGTGAAAAACTGTTTCCTTACAATGGATTCCTTTGAGGCCCCATCTAGAAATAGGTTTGAAAAGGGGTGTCAGAGAGGGTGAATTGAATTCATGCATATTTGTTCTATAGTAAAAGAAAAACCGAGCACTCTATGTTTAGTGGTCTTGTTCTGAAAAGTGTCAGCTACACGTTCGACTTCCATTTTGAAACGTGGGAACGAGGCATTAACATCTGTATACAGGGGTGGCCAAAAACACAGACACTGCCCATGGCACACATCAAACTTTTCGTCCACCAGGGTGCCGCTGTTAATGGGAGTTCTTAGTCATAATATTCCTTAGATGTCCCTCCATGGAGGAAGCAGGTCCTCCTTCACTGCCCTCACCGCCTTCGGAGTTTGACGTCATCTGCCGTCGCCGTCGAGCTCAGGGAGATCTTCCGTAATCGCTCCCTACAGAAGCAGCGCAGAATCACTTCAATCGATTAGCTTATGGATATCTTTCTAGAAACAGTACCCCAACTGTGCAAGACCCCATTTCGCCAGCGCTTCCAGTAGCCTTATAATGGTCATGATCCGTCGGGGACCACGTTGAGCTCGAACTGCGAAACGAACAGCTTCCATGGTAAATTCTTCTAGTACATATCGTCGGTCTGGAAGGTTATCATGACGTTTGCTAATAGTCGGGATATGCTCTACAACAATCAATTGGGACCATTCGGTTTGAATTTAGCATAATGTCATTAGTGTCGTTCCGAGCGAGAGGTGGAGTGTCTCTTTTTTTGGCCACCCTTGTAGTCATTCCAGTCATATGCATTGTGTTGAAATATTGTACATTGTAGTCTTCATTATACACTACAATGACCTCAAGCGTCAAATTCTTGCGAGGTTTTTTTGGAGCTACGCTTAGCGGTAAAGCCCACTAGCTGGCTATAGAAAGTGGTGCTTTCTGCAGCTTTTATAACGCGAGTTCTGATTGAGGTTTCAAACACAGGACTCGACACTAAGACACCCTTCTTAGAAAACAGGGCAGTGGTAGTTATGAAACGCTACCATTGCTGTGTTTAGTGGTAACCTCTATGTTCACCACCCCGCCGGTAACCTCAGCCATCTATAGATGGCGAGGTTTTCGAGTGTGTTGTTTGAGCTAGTTAATGCCAAGACGGAAGCAGAGTGTGGGCGTTAACGCTACTGCAGCTCAGTCTTTACCGAAGCTTGACTGGTTTCCATCTCTCAGGATAGCTGCTAGTTCTGGAGAATTGCTTTTTCTTTTTGCGATTGTCTTCTGTATACAAGCAGGCTTGTTGTACCTCTCCAATCATGTTACAGTCCCTCAAACACTTTTCGAGCTTTCAGGTTATGCTATTTGAAAGAGCAACATTTCTTGTTATCGCGCACGCAGAAATGACGGAACATCGTGATATGCATCGATTCGAGAAGGTTTCGAACATCATAAAACAGTTCAAGCTCAGCTGCAGGTGAGATTATTTGCACATTGTCTATGAAGTTGCCATTCAAATGGAATTTTTCAGTAAAATGGGCTCGCAGTTCGAATACATGCATGTACGGAATAGCCATTTTGCCGCATTCATTGATGCTTTTACTCCGAATACTTTCATCATGGTTGTACTGGCAGATGGGAATGTTTCGCCGGCTGCCACACTTATGAATATACGATCTGCAAAGAAACATTTTGAAGCATTGGAATCGAAGCAATGACCGGTAGGCTGTTGTATTCTCAAAATCCAGTGAAGCTTTTAGTACTTTTGATTTTTGATTCAGTTGAAATTCTGGGGTGAGTTAAAAGTCCCACTTTTTGGGGAAGATTTTGAAAATGTTCGCGATTGCTATTGGAACTCCTTCGAGAACCATGTCTCTCTCTCCATCTGCTTGTTTGGGACATGCAGTGTGGGCCAAAACTGTGACGACGGAGACATGAGCCAGTGCCGGACGTGGAAAACTGACGCGGTTGCAGCGGCCTTCGCAAGACATTACCGCACCTTTTGCGGACCTTAGAAACGGGAGACGGTACATCTGCAACGTTCATTAGTAGCTCTATCCCACACACTGAAAAAATCGATCCACCTGGAATTTCCCAGAGAGAAGTGGAAACCAAAATTGGTCTGTGGTGAACCAACCGATAAGTGCAAATCGATTCATTGACAACAGCTTGGCTTAACAGGGGGCATTTTCATGTTCCTAAACCCTTCATATACATTTCATTATTTCGAAAAATCAGATCTGTTACCAATAATCAAATGACGGAGAGATAATGATCATTGTTGGAGATATACTTATGGAAAGAGGATTCGGGCGTACAATGTGAGTTTGTGGAAGGGGTAACCCTTGCTTGAAAATTTGAAATTATTGAAATAAAATAAGTAAGGAGAAAAATTATTGTCCAGAAATTTTCTGCCGTGGCCCGCCGGCGGGCCATACGGTCGTCAAAGGGTTAAAGGAGAACCATACTAAATTTTTGAGTTCACAGATCGCGGCGAACATTCATTTTTATAACGCGAATCGATCGCGAATACTAGAGCTCACTCTTACCAGTATCAGGAGCACCTTCCAGAGTTAACGCATATTTGTTCATTTTTCTGGGGCTTAAGTAAAAAGTTGGAGAAAAACTGGTTTGTAACAATGATATTTTTAGATCTGTAAATTTATCTCATCGAGGCTGTTCTTCCTTTCTTTATGAAGAAGAACTTCTTGCACTCTTTGCCAGACATTTAATTTGTTTTTTGTGGTCCATTTACGTAATATACTGTTGTCTTATTGTGTCCTTTAGCAATGCAAGTAAAGCACACAGACACATACTTGCCGCCATAAATGTCATCGCTTTTAAGCTTGTTTTTGTTGCCTATTGAATGCCTTTGAATCTTGATTCATATTCAATTGTTAGTGATAGTATACTGGATGCTTTTGTGATCGCCACAACGTTTCTCGTTGCTCTAATCATCTGTCACACTTTATCGCTTCTGTCTCTCTCGATGAGCTCTTTCGTTTTTGTTTCACTGTGCCTTCAGGGTGTTTCCGTATTCATTTTTTCTTTTGCATGTGTGCGTAGAGTGCACCTTTTTACGCATTCGAATTGTCACAAAGAGTGCCTTTTTTCGAAATTTTCTACATTGCTATGTTTTTTCTCTTCCCAGTTATGACTTTCTTGTCATATTTGTGATTTCTTCTGCAAGTCAATCCCGTTCATGTTTGTACAGATAAAGTTTTATCAATCATTGCAGTTGTGAAAATATGTTAGGGTTGTGTTGTCTCGAAGCTTTATGATGATCTGAATGTTCGTACTTTTGAGGCTTTAAAATATTATTGACAAAAAGATGGAGACTTTTGAATCACCTGGCCTCATAAGGAGGTTAATTCAGCATACTGAGAATTGTGACAGCGGGAGAACTTTCACAGCTCTCTTTAAATGCAAGCTTCAAGCTCAGCCTCGCTGAAATAGTTGCTCTCCTAGATGGAGGTGTGTGGTCCGCCACTGCAGAGGTCCCGCCATCTTCGTACACCGCAGCGCATTCCTATGAGGCTTCCTTCGCTCCCAAAACGATTAGGATGTCGGGATGATGGAACCCGCCGTCCGATATCTTACCTGAGTCCCTGAACTGGTCTGCCATGCTCTCTTTCTACTCGAACTTGTTTACCTTCTCTGCAACTAACATTGTCTCTGACCTCCCCGCCTGCCTCATGATTTGCGGTGTAGATCAAGAAGGCTCGTGTTTCCTCTGAATTTCACGCCTTTCTTTTTCTTCGTTGCAGTCCACCTCTCATCCTCATTTTCGTATTTGAGTGAGATTACCACATCAATCTAATACTGATTCTAGCTTTGAAGAAGGATTCCACGGTAAGGTAGGGAAAATTGCAAGCCTACGCAGCGGGCCCTTCAAGAATGTTGTGGATTTTGCAACAAAAATTATGTCCTCAATAGCCTAACAGGGTCACGCCCACGCCGCCCTCCCTTAACAGAGTCACTGCCCGCCCTCCCTTTCACCGTCTGAGTCTAGTCATTCAGCGGGGAGAGCGTGAGCGCTGAAGAGGGCAACAGAGAAGAGAAGAGTCGCATTAATGCGGGCAAAGGAGGCTCATTTATTTGTTTCTCATGCTTTTTTCTTCATCCTGCATCCCTAACCATCTCCACCTTGATTCCGGTGGCTTGCCTTTTGTCGTAAACTCCGCCTTCACAGGTGTTGTGAGATGATGATACTTGTCACTGGATTTTGTACATGTATTGAGAAACCTTCAAAGAAATAGTGTCCGTTTTCTCTACATATAAATTTCAACCAATGAAATGCATAGTTGTGGGATAGAAACCGAATGATTTGCTAATGCAAATCTAATATTTTGGAATATTACTTGTTTAGAATGTTCAAGGGCATATCACCAACCCCAACGGAGGGGAAGGGGTACAAAAAAGTCATCTTGCCATTGCCCATATCTTTAATCTCTTCGCCGCAGACGGTGACGTCATGGCGAGCTTCACGGCAAAATATTCCTCATATGTGTCCCTCCCCAATGCTCCTCCCATCGTTACGTACGTGGTCCAAACGCGTGACTCCGGTGTTCAAGGGCATATCACCGACCCCAACGGAGGGGAAGGGGTACAAAAAAGTCACGGAGTCACGCGTTTGGACCACGTACGTAACGATGCCATAAGAGAACGGTTCGGTGTGGCTCCCATCACTGATAAGATGCGCGAAGCTCGCCTTCGATGGTACGGGCACGTTCTTCGCGCTAATGACGAAAGCGTCCGTAAGACTGCCCTCGAGCTCGACGTGCCCGGAAAACGACCTAAAGGACGTCCGAAGCAACGCTGGCTTGACACGCTGCACGAGGACTTGAAATCAGTTGGCCTCCATCCCGACCAGGCCTTGAATCGGGAAAAGTGGCGTCAGCGCACCAGAAAAGCGGACCCCGCTACAATGTGGGACAAACGCTGAAGAATAAGAAGAAGAAGAAGAAGTGTCCCTCCCCACCTCTCCCGCTCACAAGTAAAAGGAGGCCCTCCTTCACTGCCCTTACCGTCTTCAAAACACCACATCATCTGCCATCGCCGTCGAGATCGCCCAAGGAGCCCTACAGAAATTGCTCTAGCCTGAAGCTGCTATACAGTTCGTTGGCACTATATGTCGCTTTTGAACATACACAAAATTTGTTGGAACTGCAACTGTTCGGCACCTCACAACAAGAGATGGATACTATTATTCTTATTGTGCAGGCTTCATCATTCCTCACACAGAGACTCGGTGTCCTTCAGAAATAATTGAGCGGCTGTGCGCAGGCAAATCTGGACACCCAGAGTCCGAATGTTCTGTACTCTTATTGTTAGGATCGTTTCTCCCTTCACAACGCGCCGCTTGACTGGAATAAGCAGCACTTACACGAAGTGTGAGAAGAGCTACTAGGCGGGGAAGTCAAAGATCTTTAGTCTTGTTCGTACCTTTTTGCAGGTGATTTGCTTAGTGAAATGCAGGTTTTTTGTTGTAAAGTTGGTCCAAAATTATTGTTTTCTTCCTCGCCGAGCCAATGAACGGTCTGATGAGGGTCGCTTCTTGCTTACGAAAGCCTGGCGTGACCGTGTGGTTAGCTCAGCTTCTCAAGATGTCGTTGAACTTTCACTTGTGCACGCGGAAGTTTCGGTTAGTCATCTGTCGCGCCGGCATTATCGCCTCGCTCCTCGCAGGGCGACGGACTTTTGGCTCGTCAGGGGTTGCGCGCGGCAAATTTCGCGGCTAATTCTGCCGCGATGCGGGTATGGAATCTATCTTATTTTCCATCTACGATCTTCTGGGAATAGTTCCATCAAACCGCCTTTTTCAATGCTTTCACCTACGCTCTCTCGCCTTAACAGCAGCTCATGACTACTGTGATCTCACAGATTAAAACTTTTGCCACTGGTATGCAATTAGCCAAGTTGCTGAATATCTCACTATGAACCTCGACCAGGACTTCATTTCGCCAAGAATTCAGGCTATGATCGACGAAATATCCACCGCAACGCTTTATTGAAGAATTCTACAAGTTTTTCATCTACGAATTCGTAGCAGTGTGGAAGCATGCTCGTTATTACGCCGTCATTTGCAGAAGGAAATCCCCCGGAAAAATCGTGACAGTCACATGGTCCGCGTCCCCCTCAAATCCACGCTCCAATACACACTGAGGGCTCTCACCTTTCTCCTTAAGATTTGAAGCCAAGCCGTTCTCTAATCGCCTGTGCTCCAGCCATTCGTGGGGAGGATCACCGAAGAATCTCCGTCAACGCTGCGCAGGCTGCCGTGCTATTTGCCGCGCGCAGTCCCGGACGAGCCAAAAGTCCCGCACCCCTCCTCGCATAAGCTTAATAGCATCAGGGTCCACCCTCAGAAGCGGCGACCATGTCGGCGTGAGGGTACCATCGGGGACTTACTCTGCGCCCGCTCTCACCACTTGCCACGCGGGTGACACACCAAAGACCCTAGCAGCCTATACGGTTACCGCCGGTTAGCTGAACCCATGCACCTACGCCGCGCCAAACAAACTATGGACTACGGCCATCGCGGCCTACGACGGCGCCTCTGAATCCTAGCCTACGAACTGTGCTTTTGTTCACACGAGCTCGATTATATGTCAGTTTAATACACTGCTGTGGAATCACCGTTTGATGACGTAATAAGAACACACAATTGAAACCAAAGATTCATGTGAATTCTACTACGAATGATACTGTGAGAATAGTAAACACTTCTACGAAATAGGAACCACGCCTACGGACTCACGGGTCGAAC
>KZ345089.1:305483-326396 GCA_002352805.1 Teladorsagia circumcincta | reverse complement strand
GTATATCAAACAGTTAACGGGTTAATCAACTAGGAATAAAAATAAAGTAAGTGACAGTAATGAATGCTTACGCTTTACGACCCTCGAATGAACCCTATTGCAAGGAGGATAGCAGGGAAGATCAGCGCTGTGATTGACCCAGTCCCTGCTAATGGTAGGGTACCGAGCTAGTGATCCAATCGCAACGGCAAAGAAGAAACGAGCTGTGAAGTTCAACCTCATACTGGACCTGCGGTCACTTTTGATGAGGGCCCCCTACACCATAATTTGGGAGTGCATCCGAACGTTGCCACCATGTTGTTGTAGCAGATACTTGGGTGCAACCGATGCACCAGCACACGCCATCCGGATGCAAAGGACTGCAGCAGAATGAAGTTTTGATGGAAACCGTATGGTCCGGTCGACCATGAGCAAGAAGCACGTCTGACGTTCTGGGAAAAATTCATTATATGACTGCATGAGCAAAGCCTTCTGAAGTCGGTCGCCAGTGGAGATGAGTCATGAGCCCACTGCGACAACAACATGCAGCACGCCATATGGCTACCTCGCAGGCAGGAAGCACCAGCTCATCCCAAGCCCAAACTCCGTATTCTGAGAATATTGTTCTTGGTTCGTTGTGTTCGCCGGATGGCCTGGCTTGGGAATCACTTCACTTTATGAAGGCAAGCATTGCGAAAGTCAGCGTGGAGCAGCTCTCCAGGGTGGCTCCGCTACTGTGAGGAAGCCGTCAAAAATGTCTCAGAATCTCCTTTCTCCAAATGGATCCCAGACCTCACACTGCAATACAAATTGCAGTAGAATGCGTGCCGCATCCCACGGAGGGATCGATCAATGGCGAATGCTTTACCGCTTAACCGTAAAACCTTCCCCCCGTGGGTGGGTCTTTGCTCAGTTCAGGTGAGCTCCACACATCTTCTTCATTAACCCATCTCAACAACCCGCCCCCTTCAGTTGGATCTTTAGGTAATGTCAATATCGTGGTGAACAGACGAGCAGGCATTCATTTGTCTTCTATGTGAGACTGCCGATCTTTCCCTTCATTACTCGGAAATTTCGGAACTATTACACAACCCTGGAAATCTTCGAAATCTTCAGATCACGGTCGAATCATGCGCTCTCCCTCTCGTTGATCTGAGCCTCCTTTCATCCGCTCTGAGAGATGAGTCACCTGATTGCCGATAAATGATTTCGTATCAGGTGCCACCCGATGAATTGGTTGTATTTACGGCGCTTTTCGAACAACTGTCCGCTAATGACCGAGGACCACTGCAATTAGCTGCTTTCTTCCCAATATTCCCGAGCTTTTGATATCTCTCCAACTCATTTGCTTATGAAGAGATACCCTTCATAATCTTATAGAAGAGCACTCCAATGACGATCAGTCTCATAAGTTATAGACTTTTGTGATCCTTTACGCTTCTTCCTATTGGAAAGGTCCTGTGTCTCTTGAAATTGCCTACCTGCCTCTGTGAACTTCTGGCCACTTACGCCTTTAGGGTGTTCTTTTAGCATGCTGACTCCGTTCGCTTTATAATTTTCCTAATATTGTAAGCTTGCAGCAACCTCTTAGTGAAATGAAGTTTTGAGAAGTTTTCGAGCTTTGCGGCCTCAGAGGAGCCCTTTTTTCAATCGGGACAACTTGTGTAACTGCGATTGAGTGGTGAATTGGTGGGGGTGTATGGGACCCGCGGCAGGATAATCCATCAAGCCGAGTCCTAGAGAGATTCAGTGGCCGCAATTAATCATTGTTCTCGCAGTACCTAGATGTCCTTTCTGATGAGAGGTCTCATCAATGAGCACATCTAGGTACTGAGTGTTATAACTTGAGATGTGAACTGCCAATTGTGATAAAGGATCCTTTATTCATCCTAAAAGCTTTGTTATTGTGAGGAAATCTTGCTTTTTTGGCCCTAAAGTGCAAATATCCTGACGAAAACAGAACGTTTTGAAACAAAACATTTTGAAAACCGACAGAAATCATCGAAATAAGAACCATCGACACCCACACGTCTTCTGCAACAAAAAATTCTAGGTCGGTCCAGCTATTAGCGCCGGGGTACTGAGGGCGCTGAACTCGGCAAAAGTGGTTTGGTTTCACCAGCATACTGAGTTCCAAGCATTTGCCATTGAGGGCGCGCTACCCACACGGTTGAAACAATCGGTAGGGATGAGGTCTCATGAGATCGCAGCAAAGTATGTAGCTCAGTTAGATCAACACATGCTGTAGACCTGGATGTGTGGTCGAGCACCTTCATCAGGAAGGATCAACCACACACACTAGCGAACTTCTTCATCTTGTCCCTACATTTGGAAACCACCGAGGTCGCATAATTCAATACGAGCTCTTCAACAGTTCTATGCAAATTTGCTCTGATCAAAATTAAAATACAATTCCACGATAAGAAGGAATATCGGTGCAGGGGAAACTTACCTGTTGGAGAGAGATGGACCTCTTACGCAAGTGGATCAACACGCAGTTTGCTTTGAAGAATATGCCCCGGCGATTTAGCATAGCCTTCCCTTTGGTGGAATTGGCCCGGAACGCCCACCGACTACCTGATCACTCGACGGAGGTACGATTAGATGGCAGAGAGAACGTTGGCGTTGAAAAGGGCACAGTGATGAGACTCCCCCAATGCGGAAATCAATGGACAAGGAAGGGGGCAAGGAAGTGGTCCCATTTCTCGAGTCCCAGGAGGTTTCACGTTCTTTGTTCTTGATACCCGCTTCACCGACCGTCTCTACCCTTATTCCCGAAAAGCTAGCTTCTCATTGTAAAATCCGCCTTTAAATCAACCATCGTCCATCTAATCTTAGTTGTGGTCGCAATTAGTTCATTCACCTGCGTGCCGGTTCTCATTATTTATTGTGTAGTATCAATATACAACAGGGTTTTAAGGGGAGCTTACGATACGAGCCAGTCTTTCAGAAAGCATCGAGGTGATCAGTGATGTTGGGATCAACAAAGACCAAGAAAAAGCCTGGGACCCGAGAAAAGTAACCCGTTTTTGGCAGTCGAACATTGTATGGGATCAAGCTTCATGGTACTGGCATCTCATCAAAACGCTCCGCTCTGCGATCATGCCAAATGGCTACATCCGCAGAGTCGAGTCCGACGGCTAGTGAATGGCCAGTTGTACGGGCTCGACCTTCCGCTTTAACGCGACATCCTATTTCAACGATACCAGGGGATTGAATATGTGACGTAACCCGAAAACTCCAGTATTTGATATTTTCTACTCACTAAACAATTTTTGTGGTTTCCATCTTGTGAGTATCGGGAAGCGAGAATATCAGTCGTTTCTTACGGGGATTTGATCTTTGCTAGTTTTGCTTCAGGCTCATAATGAGTTATTGTATGGGTGATAGGTGTACCCCGACTACGCGACCGGCACGGCTATCAAAACAGGTCTAGACCCAGGATATTTATAGAGGCTTAAGTTATTACACGGGCTCTGGAATGTATGTCACTTGCGTGATGTTTTTTCAACTCAAATCATCTTGTCAAACAATAGCTCAGCTGTCTCCGCATCCGTCGCGTTTCAAGAAGGCTTGAGACTAACGGCAAGATCTTCGAAGTACAAAACTAGTGATTAATTGTAAAATATACCATTTCATGGAAAAAGCTGAAGTTCCATTGCCAGCATTTCTCCCTTAAAACGTGCCGAATCCACCGATTTCAATGAAAGAGGCTGGTCTAAAATGGGATTGCTGACACAGTAGGATTCTATTCTTTCGGTTCGTGGTGATCCTTCCTCTGCTCCCTCCCGTCGCATCAAACCGTTTAGCTTTGATTTATTGAAGATGAAGTTGAACAAGGGGGGGGGGGGAGCACCCCATTGAGTTCTTCGATACTTGAGACAAAGATAATGCGCTCACGATACCTTACCATATCATTTTAGATGTACTTTCGATAAGTGTCGGTGTAGCGTGGAAACCTTGAGATGCTTCCATATCTGTACCTACCATGGTCCAAGGAAACGGATGTGGACCACGGAGACGGACACTCTACCCAAGTTTAAGGGTGGAGAAGTTCTTAAGTGGTTAACACATGGAAACAACTGGGCAGAAAGTGGGTAGAATGCGTAGATTTTGGGGCACCCAACGGTTCTTATCAAATGTACGTCACAAATGAGCCATTTGCATGTTATCTTATCCTTGTAATAGGTAGTCCGGAGAAGTGCTCTCTAGGCCTAAGGATAAGATGGCAAGGAACGGTCTCCCCTAACTGGATAATTTCTAGTCTATATAGTACCCAGCGCATTTCACTGCTAATTGAAACAGTTCAATGTTCCGAGTGAACTACCGTTTTTTTGAGGGGGGGGGGACGCAGTTATTTATAGGTCAGAATTGCGCTTCAATTCATTACACCTTTTATTTTATTGACCATTTTCAGCGTTCCGGCTGAAGGCTGGTTTGGTTAAAGCGAGGGCTTACGATAAGATTGGAGTGGGTTCGTGGTAAGCGGGGATGCTGAGTAATGCCCCAATGGCGGAAAAAAGCAAAGAAATCCGTCGAGAACGCGCAAAATGGAACCCCTTTCTTTGCCCATTGACCTCCAATGATGGACGGGCTAGCAACTGAATAAGAGCTCTTTCGCACATGGTAAACCGATAGCCACCATCATACCTGCGAAGACCAAGCTTTGATTGGTGACGCTTTCCATGGGAAGTTATAAGATACGCACTCAAAGCGGAATACCTCACCAAAACGATAATCGAAGTGGGCGGAGCTCAGGCCGTGGCGGAGCTAAGAAAGGAATGGCAAGCCCAGTACGCTGCAGCTAGCGCACCTGTAGCCACAAAAATGCCACATATCGCTTCCTTAGGCCCCTGATAACTTCCACTGGTGCATGTACTTCCACGCTGCTCACATACACTATCGTAATCTCTGCCTTTAAGCCGGACGGGTTCGATCCCGAATTTCGCTCCCCAACACCGCCACTTCCTACGCTCACTGTCAGCGGTGTACTTTCTGCTACCAGGTCCACTCTGAGGTCTCAGTACTCAAGTATTGAGTTCACTTCTGAGGCTCAGTTGTTGTCAAGTGCAAGTTTTGGCCATTCTCGTAAACCCAGTCGTAATCCAAAAGGCTAAAATTGTCTGAGGCGGGTGTTGAACAGGTGTGCTCGTTAACTACGGCCATTACACGCATTAAGCGGTATCAGACAGATCGAATGTTATCTAACCCTTGCTCGTGAGTTTTAATCCACTTCCGCGTTAAAGCTTTTTATGCATGATTTTATGAACAACCGTTAACCACTTTACGACAAAGGGACTTAAAATACCTTAACTTCATACTGAAGAGTCATTGAGATCCCATTGCTTCATACAATTCTACGATGGTTTGTGTCTTCGACAAATTCTTCCCACGAACTAAGAACGTTTTTTGTTCTAGCCCACTTGCTGGCCCTCTGCAATTTATCCCGCCTTACCTGGTCTAATATGGATTGCGTCTCGAACGTTCCTATCAAAGCAACCTTAGCTTTCTTCTAGGTCACAGTTATTCCCAACTCAAGAACAACGTGGAGACTTTCCGTGGCGTAGAAATGGTGCAGGCGCTAGTGGCGCTGCCTACCACGCGGACGATGCGGGCATCGTATCCTGGGGCCAGGTGCAGCAAGCCCCAACTAGGGGATGGGTCCCCTAAACTGCCTCTCTGGACTCTTCCCCTATTCTTCAGCACGAGAGTTGCGTCATCGACGGAGTAGAGATGCCGAGTTTTGGAGACCCATCCCCTAGTTGGGGCTTGCTGCACCCGGCCCCTGGATCGTACGCTGCCCAAACCAGTCAGTCCTTCCAACCCTTGGAAGTTGTGGTAGACTTGTGTAGGATGACGGAAACACTGACTTCTACATTGATTGGTCCATTACATCATATAGTCGTAGAATCGCATGACTGAATCGCTTTAAAATGTTACTACAATTCGGAAGTGTGGCGAAATGCGTGGTGCATCAGAAAGAAACTGAATGATGCTGAATGCTTCAACCTTTTGTCTTTTCAACTTTTTTGAGACAGGCAATGCTTGTCATCAATTTTAGGAAGCTGGTATCTCAAGTAGTGAATGGAAAAGGATAAAGCATTTACCGCTAACCCCTTTTTGGTGATGCGGCACGCATTCTACTTCCATTTGTAAATTTGTCGTGAAAATTTGTATGCGATGTTGTCTATACAATGACTTGTGGGGGCCAGCCGATGTGCAAGTTAGCGTTTCTAGTTCGGACACCTCGTCCGACCTGCCCCTTCCTTCACTCCAATAGAACAGCTGGAGTCCTTAATTAGAGAGCTTCACTGACGGTTTTCTCTGGTGTTTTTTTTTTTCATTTACGTTTAACTCGGCATCCACAATTTCATAATGGACCGTTTTTACCGCTCGAATCCGGTCTGGAGTTGTTGCTTTGACCGTCATTACACATCAACTGTGTGATAGGAGACATCAGGATCAAAATAGTTTTTCAACTTTCATAATCTCGTGACAAATTGGTCATATTTATGAGGTTTCCTAGGTGCAGCAGATGACACAGCAGCTGATATCTGGATCCTCAATTTTTCATTTCACATGAGAAGAGCGTTTTTTTCTCTTTGTTTTGAAGCGTAGGTTGGGCTTTAAACCGTTAACGAAGTGATATCATGTCTTGCTTGTGATGGCTCAATGCATCTCTGTAATATCAAAGGCAAAGGTTGGGCTCTGCAACTGCAGAGGTCGCAACAACTTAGCACCCCAAACACTAAGCAGCTAGGCATCCACGAATTTGATCCACCAACGCCCGGTGGGTCCGTGCCTGCCTACCATTCGATAGCTTATCGTGGCATTATGGTGACCCTGTGCGCTCATCACTCTGACTTCTTTTCCCTCTCCTATATTCACATTGTCCCTTTCCTCTCCATCTGCTTTCTAGACTTTTCCCATAGCAGAGTAAAGCGCTTCATATTTTTTTTAAGTTTTTGGCGACTCTCTACTTTCTGCACTTGCGGTCCACCTCAAATCCCGTACCTCATATTTGAGGGATGTTAACACATCAGTTTGACCCTGACCCTTGCTTTTACGCGTAACAAAGCCCGTTTCTCTCTCTAGGGTTGAGCCGTCTTTGCGGAACTTACGGAAAAAACACCAACCAGTTCTTATTTTTGATTGGTTATTGCTGTTTTTGGGCGCAGTTCCCCATGCAAAAGCTATCGCAAAAGTGCTAATCATGGGCGTAACTCTTCGGTTCTGTCGGAAATCGAACCCCACAGTGTGCTTTGCGGGAGTTGCGCTACCTAAAACACCAACGGCTCACCAATCCGCTTGACAAAAGCGAGAGATGCGGGTTCTGTTCTCGCTTCGTTTCAAAATCTTTTGCCCTTACTTTTACTTTTTTTTGCATACTTTTGATAGCTACCCAGAACAAAATCAAGTGACTCTCGCAAGGCATTACATGTGTACGCTAGGACTTCAATTCAGCAAAAAGTCCGTGATCAACTTGCTCTCAACCAATACGTCGAAGTTGAAATGGCAGTGTACTCAATCTTTCTAGGAATGCGGCGCTATAAAAGGCTTCACCTTTGTCGGAATCTGAAAAGTCGGACATCTATTGAAAACGATCCTCCCGTAAGCCTAAGTCGTTCTGAGGACAGTTTCATTAAAACCTTGAAGCGACATTTATAGTCCATCAATATCAAGTGATGGTTTAGTTTTCTAAATGAGTGCCTTCAGAGTATAAGGGATCATCTTCATTGGCCTTCATTTTTCAGGTCTGGTTTTCAGGTCTGGCTCACGGAGGCGAAGGGGGGAGAAACATTAGCCTTCGATGAAAATGGTGCAATCCTGGAGGGTCTTGAGTACAACACACGCTCTATCATTTCATTTGTGATTAAGTTGTTGCTCTAATATACATTAACTCTATTCCCTCAGAGCAGTAGTCCAGCAGAGTAGGCGTGGTGGGATCGGCTTCAATCTCCTTGGGCGATTCCGACCACGCTCACTTCGAAGCTCTTCCTAGCGGCTTTCACGGTGAGTTTTTGTTCAGTCACACTTCTCGACTAGGGCTGAATAGCTACGAAGTGGGTCGGAATTGTTCAAGCGGATTGCAACCGATTCCGATCACGCACAGCCTGCTGGAATTGATGCTTTAACTAGGTACGTGCCTGCGCTGTAATCCTCCCCATTTATGTAAAAACCTCCCCTTCCTGTTATGACCTAGGAGGGGCGTAGCTACTATTAATGTATCTAGAGCCACCCTCCACCAGCGGCTCACAATATCGGTCGAGCGTTGCCCTTTCCCTCTTTGTAAGCCACTGTCACTCCCCCACCCTCCCCCCGTCTCCAGGGCTTCACGAAATATTGGCCTGAATATGGATTTTTTCCATATTATAGTAGTTCCTGCTGTCATTCAATACTGGAGCTACCGTAATTGAGGTAGCCTACTTTCATTCATTCCCTGATTTGGAACCCATCACTCACTTGCTATAAATTAATAAATAATCCAAGATTTTTTGGATTGTTGTGGAATACGGAGCTCATCGTAGTGAGAATCGAGCGCATTACGATCTGAGAAGACGTCGTTCTCATAACGTGTTGCACTCATGTGTTTAGTGCTTTCTGTGTCCAGTTGCAGCATAGTACGTTACACTTTTAGCAGCTTCTGCACTTCGTGAAAAAAGCGTTGTGAATTAGCAGCCACTCACATCCTGTACAGCTCTTTCTTCTCACATGTCACTCAGGGTGGCATCGGTCACTCATGACAAGCTCATTTTTCCTTGTATTCTCTTTTTACTGCTTCTAAAACCATCTGTAGTCTCGACTAACGAGCAGCGGACAGTTAGTCGTAGGTCCTGCACGTGAGCTGATCTGCTGCTTGCCATGAGTTTCTCCTCTTATAAACAAATAGCAAATTTGAGGAGGTAGCAGGACAGAGGTTGAACCCCACTCTCCTGCTACTGTCTACCAGAGAACTTATCTCGTTTCCATGGTGCCACATCTTTTCTTAAACACTAACCTTCCTATTCGTACTTCCTGATTTTTGAGCAAAATAACACAACATTTCGATTGCGACTCGTGTCCTTAAGCCCATCATAATACCCTTCCCATGCTCTATCCCGTCACTGTCCCTCCAGCCACCTCTACCGCACCCTGCGAAGAAAAAAAAATGTGAGATGGAGGGCGAGGCTGTGAGACACTTGATAATTCTTCAGGTCGTCTCAGCTCCCATCCTTCTGGGTGGAGAGAATCGACGAGCGGCCCGGACATTTAATACGAATAATGGGCGGGGATTGTGTATGTCTTTGAACTCCAGGCCAGTTCTTACTGAATTATTAGAGCAACAATTCTAGATCGAATTAGCGGTGTAAAAACGTTCGATAATGATGTTGTAGATGCCTAGATGACTGCTATTAGAAAATGGGAAGAAGAACCCAGCAGAGCATTTGAAAGGGGCTTCATCTCTTCCCCTTTAAACTGGAGTAAGGGGCGTGCCTGACGAGTTGCCCGAACAAGCTTGCTCTGCCGGCATTCTTTGCTGGCTCGTGCCACCAAGAAATGCGGCTGCAATCACATTTGCACTGATGCATATAGACATATGCTTCAGTAGAAACAAAAAAATATAATAGTCAAATGAGTTAAGGAAATGAAACCAATCACAAAGGCGCAGCATTAATTTCGAAGCGCGGGATAATTTCAAGACATCGTGCAAGGACCCGCTTCCAAGCACGGAATCTCCACGGTTGGCATCCTGGATAGGGGCACGCCTACTTCAAAAACGTCGAGTCATTTCTAGCGGCATTCTAAGGCGGAGTTTTTTGTTTTGTGACTCTTCATATGTTCTTGACTAGGGGTAACGCATTATCTGCATCCCATTAGCATTGAAGGTAAAAACGCTGACGGGCTTGTTGCTTTACCAAAAAGAGCCTAAAGTACAAATTATTCGGTCATCCACTAAAGGTAGTAATGCACCAGACCAAAGACTTACGTCGATGTTTTATTATGAGAAGAAGTGCAATGAAAACGAAGTTCATGTGCCGATTTTTTGAGCAGAGATTCAGCTGTGTTTCCCCTTCCTACAGTCATCCTTCGCCACGATGATAAAGATTGATTGCACTGATCGAGCGCCCCATTCAGCGGCCCAAGGCTCTGTTATTGCTTGGATTTCTAGAAAATGTTAACCGGCGGCCAGCACTAGTTTTATTTCTCACAGCAATCTCGCCAGTTCCATTTTTGATGTTTAGAAAACTAATTTAGCGTTCGATGGGTGTATACGTATATTATTGAAATTCATGTTCCGTGGTGCTCATTTGTTGCTGCCTTCATTTCTCTTGTATCTTTTTTTCTCACTTGCTTTTTACGAGTTTTTCTTCACAGTCTGGCGTATCTCCAATTACTAGATTTCATAGTGCTTTCTTGCTAAAACTGCTGTGAACTTTCAAAATCACTTTTTCAACATATCTTACGGGCTTACCTCCATGTCAAATTAGGTTAAGGATGGTGAGTAGTTCAAGAAAAAAGGAAGAAATATGAGAAACGGTTCAGAACTCAGGAAATGGGACCGTTGACAATGCCCTCTTGAGCGCTAATGCTCTCTCTGTTATCTAATCACTCGCCGTGCATAGAACAGCGGCGAGTGATTAGATGGTAGATGGGCGTACCGCGCCAACTGCGCAAAGAGTGAGCCATGCTAGGTTGGTCGAATCTTCCGCTGCCAACTGCGTGCCAGTCCGCACTCTTAGGTGGTCCGCCTGTCTCCCCACTAGGCAGTGTTACCCTTCTCAGGCCTTCATTCTTAGCGTGGAGTCCTCGTTTAATTTCACCAACTTAGTCTGGTTCTTCTCCCAAGGAAGTTGCTGGGTGGTCACGGCAACTTGAGATGAGATATACGCTCCTATATGCGTTTTGAAACAAAGGTCTAAAGCTATTTCCCAAATCTGTTGGAGGTATCTCCTGTAGGAGCTATGGAGGCTTTTTTCTTGCTTTACATACAAGGGGGGGGGGGGAATAAAAAAGACATTTTGCCTTCGTATTCAATTTATCACACTTTGATTAAATCACACTTTGCTCAATTCAAACCAATTGCTCCAAACTTGGAATCGAAGAGTACATTTCATTTCATAAGAAAATATTCATAGGGACCATCTAGTGGACGGCATCAGAAAAGTTTCCCCCGGAAACATTGTGCACTGGTCAAATTTTATGGGGTCCTCAAAGGATCGTGCACCTTTACGTCGTTTTCTGAAAGGCAGGTTTTTGGAGGGGCGGGGGGGGGGTTGCATAGTCAGAGCTAATGTCTCTAGGAATGTACCCAACAGTGATTCGATTCGAGAAATTATGTGCGAGCTTCTGGATTACACACTTACGGTAGGCCTCCTTGAGCTCGACGACGATGACAATGACGTCATTTACTGGAGACGGTGACGATCGTGGAGGAGGGCCTGCGTCTGCTTCGGGGTGAAAATCGCTCGAGGAAACGGCAACGGCTCGTCGAGGATTTTCCCATTCTTTCACGCTCTCCCGCGCGAACACTGACTCTCGCCACCCGCGAGCCGTCTGTGTTCTCCGGGCGTACATTGACTCTTGACACTACTCTCGCTAAGCAGAAAGCCACGGTCGAGAAAACGGAATATTTTATGAACAGCTTTCATCAACGATGGCAATCTCTGCTGGTTAAAGGGCTGAAGTGCTACATAGACGAAATATCTCTTTTTTTGCACACCCCTCCCCTCCCCTGTACGTATGAGGAAACCGGAGATGCGGCGTAGAGGAGATGCAGAGTAGCAATGGCAGTTGTATGTATGTTGTACTCAACGCAGTGCACCACTTCGTCCCTGGTTATCCTTAAATTTAATTGTTCCTGTCCTCGTACACCTCCTGGCTTATAAAGGTGATAGATTAAGATCAATTGAAGTGCTTCGAGTTGCGTTTACAACTCAATCGATCGAGTCGATTCGACAAAGTGTTCGTGTTTTCAGAGCTTTTGACTGAGCCCTTTCCTATAAAATCAATCTTCGTCTAAGTGCCTCGTGTTTTCTCTGGCAAATGAGAGTTGTAACACGGGTACAAAATGATGTCAAAACGTTTAGACAATTTAATCGCTCTCTGAGCAGGGTCGTGTACTCCTATAGCCCGTTCTTTTACGCCCTTCTCAGAGTGTAGAAATGGGGACTCTTACAAGGGATGGAAGGCTTCTTTCATATTTTTCATATCATATATCATGGAACTAATTTTTACATTAGAAAACGTTACAATTCTTGCGAAATAGTGGCCATTCAGTGACTTTCTGCAGAATTCACATGTCGTACACTGCTCGTAAAATTGATACAGCCTCCCAATTCCGAGGAGTGTGGTTCGTCAGGTAAGAAAGCGACTTTTCCGCCCTTCGCGCGCGAAATTCCCGATGCGCAAACCAGGGTGAAAATGGCTTGAGGAAACGGCAACGGCTCGTCGAGGATTTTCGTCTGTTCTTTCACGCCCTCCCGTGCGGACATTACTCTCGTCACCTGCGAGCCTTCTGTGCCCTCCGTGAGTGTAAAAACTCTCGATCCCACTCTCGCAAAGCAGAGAGCCATGGTCGAGGAATTAATCAACAGTTATTCACGCTGGCGCATACCCCAGGTCCGCTTCTGGTACTTATTTTGCGTTCACACTTTGCGCCGGTGCGGACGTTGCGTTGCGTCACTACGCGCTTGACACTCAGTCGGCGCCTTTCGATCGATAATTTCAGTTTTATTACATGTTTTTAGGCGTTCCATGTGTCATGTTACTTTCCCTTTTGTTTTTTCAAACATTTTCCTTTTTATGACATTCAATGCTTTTAATTGTCCTAGAACGGCTAGATTCGTGCAGTGTGTTTGAAAATGGCATTGAGCCTCTCAGTAAGTTCGTTAGTAAGCAAAAACAACAATTCATACAGCAAAGAAAAAGTTTTGACGAGGAAAGCGTGAGTGGAAGCAAAACGGCACACAAATGTCAAAAAGTAGAGGAAAAGTATTGAAATTGGGATTATCGATCGGGAGGTACCGTTACTGCGTGAAGTACGCGCCACTGCGCGTATTGACACTCTTCGCACTGTCCGTACGCGTTCGCGCCGCCCGCGCCGTCCGCACCGACCGGAGCGTCCGCGAAGTATGAAAACAGTCTTATCGCAGCAGAAAGTTTACCGCAGCGAAAAGCGAAAAACCGTTTTCTGTCGTAGTCAACCACACTCAGAACCGAGCCAAGTGAGATAATCGCGGGAATATCTTGTTTTTATTCACTTGTGTATGTCATTCTTTCTCCAAATGTTTGTCTTCTTTATGAGGCCTTTTCGAGAAATATATCTGAGAAAGGAAAGCAGCGAGAGAAAGAAGTACAATCTATGAGAAACGACGAACTGACCTCGCTTCAGCTGGCGCGGCATTTTTCCATTGGTTTCCTTTCGCAAATGTTGTCTTTCTTGTTTTCCATCAAGCTGCTCAACTCATTGCCCACTGTCTTGTGCGTGGTTGCCGTAAATCTTCAAAAGTTACTCTACAGGTAGTGATTACATTATTTTTTGGACTCGCTGCTATATACTAACTCTTTCGGAACAAGCAAAAATGCGAAACACCGAAAAGGCTCTTCTGCGCGGAGGTGTGACCCACCGGTGGGTCACGCGGTTGGTAGTGGGTCAAGCACACCTTGAACAGTAATCACTGTGAAGACTAAGCCGGAGAAGGTTTGGTTTCCGAGCACATTCTGGTAAGATTGGACGTCGCTCTTACAACGCGGCACTTATCTTAATCGGAAAACAAGACATCAAGGGCTCTATTTGATCTCGCAGTCTGCAGATTCTCCGAAGAGTCTTCTGAGATTCGACTAGAATCTCGCGGCTCCCCCACTTTGTTCATACTTTTGGGCACGAGCGCGGCCGAGTTGGTAGAGCGTGCGAACTGTGCGGGTCTCGCGTTCACTATCAACTTGGCTGCGCTCGCCACGGCCGCGCCCAAAAGTGTGAAGAATGTGGCGGAGCCGAATCTCGCGCATTCACTACATACGTGACAAGTTTTCTTTGTTTTTCGAGATTATTTCCGTTTATTTTGCGATTTTCCTTCTGTCGTCACCTATAAAAACAACCACTAACAATCAAACAGTTTTATGGAGCTAAAACTGTAAAACTGGAAAACCTGGGGTGGTCTTGTCATTGTTACCGGCAGAAAAACGATCATTTCTACAAAAATAGCATAGGGAGCTTTCCCTGTCAGGATTTACATTTACTATTCGGTGTTATTGAAAACCATGCCCGTCCCCTATCTACAGAACAATTTAAGGTCCGTGTAGGATGCCGTCGGTGCGGAAAGCTATCATCAAGTCTTGCGGAAGCATACGATTTGCTCTAGCATTCTCCACGGTTGTGCTTAATCTGATCTGGTTGATGTGCTATGATAGCGCAATTGTGCATCAAGTAAATAAAAAATATTTATGTAACTAAATACCTCAGATTCCAGTGTGTTAGCATTGGGTGAGCGAAAGGTGTTTATGAGTAGTGCCGTCAAAAGTGAAGTCACGGGTAAAATTGACGAGTGATGTTATGACAAGCTTTCAGCGTTGATAGCAGGTCTGCTCGTTGCTGGTTGTAGCAGTAAACACCGAGCACTGTATAGAGCTTCTATTTTTGCCAGGGGTGTTAACTGTGAATAAAGTGGTTAGTAATTACAGAGAACGTTTACCAGTTATCAGGATTCCGCAGACTAATGCGTAATCTTACGCATTTGCTGGGTCAGCTGTTCTCCACTCCAATCTCATTTTCATGGTAAGGTTTGATACTGGTGCTGCAATCAATGGAAAGTATTTCCATGACGTTTACCTTAGTTTTTTCCCTTTCTGTTTTTCCCAACCCATCGTCCTGGAATCTCAACATGCATGCGTGAATCATACTTTGACCTCAATTTATGATCCTATGAGCTCCCATAATGAATTCTGCTTAACACCCCCGACGGAGCAACACTCAAAGGACTTTGCGAACAATTTCGCAACAAACTACGTCATATTCGGATGTATTCAACGTTTTCCAATGAGGGCACATTTCGCGCCAACAAAAAGCGCTTACTTCGCTTACTGAGTCAAAGGCAAGGGTCAGGATCAGTTCGATGTTTTGATCCCATGTAAGTACGAAAGTGAGGATGAGAAGGGAGCCAAAAGTGGAGAAAAAAGGGAGAAAATCGTCAAAAACGCTGGAAATACAAGCCGTCTTGCTCTACTCTGCGCAAAAGTTTAGGATGCAGGCAGGGAGCTGAGAGATAGTGTGAGTCGCGGAAAAAGAAGCCGAGTAGCGAGAGATAGCCAATCAACGTGGCGACGCAGGTAAGATATCGGACGGTGGGCTGGCCCTGATCTTTCCGGGCGTAGGAGGATCTAAGTCCTAAGCGTTTAGCGTATCACTGACGCGCTCAGAGGTGCTTAGATGTTGCGACCACTATAGTTGCAGACCTACCCCTCCCATCCACGGGAGCGACTTCCTTAGCGAGGCTGAGCCCGACTTTTGCCTTGAAACTATAGACCCTCAGAAGCTGAGCGACTCGCGTGAAGCCGGTGGAGAAAAGCAGTGAAAACCGCCGGAACACCGTAAGATGGCCACTTTTTTTCTGGGCAGTGGGCGAGTATGTGAGAATCCGAGAGACGGTGGAAGGGGAAACGAGAGAGTAAATTGTAGAAGAAAGACAGCGAACAACTGAAATACAGTTGCAAGGTGGGTAAGCATTAATAGCGTAGGGTATGGCTTGATGTGATCCCTGAATTTCTGCGCACCTTCCACGCATTTCGAGCCACAAAAGTATATAATTAAGACAAATATTATTGATGGGAGATATTGTTGCAATTAAACTAAGTTCGGAACGTACCCTAAAATAAAGATTACAAATCGCAGACGCTAAACATAAAAAGCGACGTGAGTGCTGAATGCTACGGTACGTATACCATGAAAAGATGAGTTGGAAAGAAATGGTGCCCCGGTAGCGTAACTGGTAGCACACTTGTCCGACGGCAAAAGATACGGGTTTGAGTCCTGTGTGGGGCGAAAGTTTTGTTCACAACCCAGCATGCTCGTAAAAAAGATAAAGCTTCTTCTGTGACACGGACTGTTACAATGAAGAGACATTCAGCTCTGATGAGAGAGAACAGGCGAGAGTATTTCGTACAAGGGGATGCAGACACTCCGCTGCTCACAGCCGGGAACGACACCCCGGCAACGGTAATGGCAAGTGTCTAGCACTCTGACACGCAACTCTCAAACACAACAACAGCATATCGTAGTCCTTCAGGACAGCTCCACCTTACTAAGAGCGGTTGATTCGCTTTCAGCTTGAAAGCATGGGCCAGAATCAAACTGATGTGGTTTTTGCACGCGAATATGAAAGCATAGAGGCGCAATAGGCCGGCAGTGAGGTAAGGAAATAGGATCTGTTAAAAACGCCTGAATCAAACATATGCTCACTTTCGTAATGTAAGTGCCAAGGCAATAAGAGACTGGGTGGGGAGAGGAGAGCACAAATGACAGTACCCCTATCCAATGCAGTATTATGCTGTTTCAGACGCTCATAGGGTCTCAGTATGTTATAAGTGGATCCCGTTTCGCTTCCCTCTTGCGCTTAGCTTGAACATTGAAGGGACTGTACCAGCACAGTCTCTGGCCTTCGATACCAATGGTGCAGAACGATGCGCTAGCCCTAGACAAGCACACATAAAGAGGTACTTAACAAAAACTCACGTTGAAACGTCCCTAGAACGGAGACGAGCACTGTCGTAGTAGGCGGTACACACCGATTATGTTAGCGCCACCCATTTGCCAGTCGTGGAGATCGCGTGATTGGCATTTGCCTCTCCAGGTACTCACAATTCAGCGTAAATATAAGGAAATTAATGGAGTGAAGTATTGGGTGATTCTATACTCGAGAGAGGCCAAGTAGCTCCATGAAATTGGTCTCAGGATAAATCGGCAGCAAGAGGTCGCTGTTTTTTCCAGAGCGAGAGCTCATTCAAGAATGTGGGTGTAATTGATGCTCATAGCGTATACTTTTGACTCAGCGCTTATAACTATTACACCGCGTAATTGATAAACTTGAGATTCTTTATTAAATCATTGGAAGCGTTTACGCGGTTACCTTTTTCTACAGAAGTCTCGGTCGGTCTTTGTTGGTCTTTTTGAGCCAATTCCATTAGTTATCGAGAGCTTTGACGTGTGTCTGTCGTCTTCACCTGCTCAGCTGGTCAAATTAAACGATAATTTGTTTGCCAGCAGACGATATAAAAATATCTGCAACATGTGTCCCAGTCTCGTGCTCTCTGTCTACTCCAGCCATTACTACGACTTCTCTGTCTCTCTAGAGCCACATATATTTCCGCGGATTCCTCGCTCGTGATTCTCTGATCTACTAGGATTTTATCGGTTGACTACTTCCTTTTCAGATACTGAAACACCATGCTGAGTCCAGCGTTACTGAAAGATTCGATGAACAGAAGGTAAGAAAAATTGAACGATTTCTCACATTTTTTTCTCGTATTTTTTGATTTTAGCCATAGCTTTAGTAGAATTTTCGTCTATGCTCTTTTTATCACATATTGGGAACTTCATTTTTGTAACAAGGGCTCATCATCTCTCCGCTAGCAGTGGTTTGTTTTATTATTAGCTTCACTGTAAAACACCAACATCAACACTCATTGTCCACAGAAAACTATTGAGCAGACCAAATGATTTTGAGGCCACTAGAAGATAATCGTCTGTCGGACGCATGGCCCACCCATCTCGAAATAATAAAAAATGGTTTCATCACTTTTCTGTGTTCTACGTGATGGAGTTAGCTGTGTGGCCAAGCCCAACTCACAATGGACTTTTCAGTATTGCTGACATAGGTGACGCTTTTGGATAGCGTTCTGGACGTCTTGAGCAAGCCTTAAACTTTGGGCCTCGATGTGATACTTAAAGCAGCAGAAGTCGTGTCGAAGAAGTGATTAGTGTGTGGGATAGGGTAGCCCACGAGTGGCACAGATGTGCCGTTGTCGTGGCCAGGAAGCGACAATGACGCTAGGGCCTCATTCAGGTAGACTTGCAGCGAAAACCTCCGAGTTACGGGCCGCAGCAGTGTCAGCAGCATATGCTGCCGGTACGCCCACTCGTCCGTGATTGGCTACCACCACGCGGGTTACTGTGTGCAGACGCGAACCAGCCAATCATAGTTTAGTGGGCGGGCCTGCAGCATATGCCGCTGACACTGCTGCGGCCCGTAACTCGGAGGTTTCTGCAGCAAGTCTATCTGAGCGCGAAGTCTGTATTTTGCGACTAATCTTAGCATTTGGAGGAAATACCTCGCGCTCCCCATGATACACAGCGTGTATTACGGCGTTGCGACAAATTTAAATATACGCGGGTAATGGAGTCATGGAGAGAGCAAGTTCGTACAATTTGTCCGACCGGCCCCTTCCTTACTTGATAAGGGATACTTCTTAATGGCTTCATCGACGGTTTTCTTTGCTTTCCTTTCAATTTTTTATCAACTGGGCATTCACAACTCAATGATTGACCGCTGGAAACCACAAATTCAGTCTGGGAGTGTGATCTAATATGGATAAGAGTGAGCTTTGATTCTTCCATGACATTATACATTTTACACATAACAGCGCCTAAGGTTAAGGTGGTGCAGGAGCAAAACGCCGTTTTTCATCTGATCTTAGTTTTCATGCTCGTTTAGGGAACACTAAACTGTAGCACAGGTATAGTGCGTATTGGGCAAGTCATTAGGCTTCGGATGGGATTTAAACCTGTCCTTTTGTCACTCGGATAGCTGTTGGTTGCTATTCGCTATTGATAGACTGATCAGGTTCCTTCTTGTACTGTGATAGCTGATAATTTGTTATAAACACTCCAAGTTGAAAGAAAGGGCGTGGGAAATTGGAGGTGTAATGGATGAAAAGTACGTCTCGTCTACCTACGCCACGCTCAAGCAAATTTTTGTTCCACCATCTGATAATTGATGTTCGCAGAATTATCCCGAAATTTGCTCGCATCTATTTAGCTGTAAACGCAGCGATTATTTGCCAGTGCTCACCATCATGAAAGCCCACAAACTCTCACGAGTAAGCAAGACTACCGAAGAGATCCGAATCTATACAGGACTTGAAAGAAGCCATTACGGTAAAGAGGGAGTGTATTGGGAATTTTGTGCACCACACAAGGCGGTTACTTGGGGGGGGCATAAGAGGCACCGCGCGGCGGAGGAAGAGACGCAGACGCGGCAAAGGACGAGTCGCAGCGCATACTGTAGCGGTTAGGCGACATGTTAAATAGAGCTTACCATACTACGTCTCGCATCGCACAGCGCGCGCTGCAACTCGTCCTTTGCCGTGTCGGCGTTTCTTCCTTCGCCCCGCCATGGGCTATTGGAGGACACTTCCTCGAAAGCACTCCGCCTCAAAAGTGTTCCAACCGCTAAATTAGCTGGTGATTTGGATGAGTTTTGTCAGCAGCGGCATAACTGGAGCAGCTCGACCGGGGCATGGATTGGCATGGTGCCACCAGACGCATCGCGGTAAACTCGTCCACACGTTCGTCGTCTTAGCCGATGCCCATGACCGAGCGGAGATTAACGGCCAAACAAAGGGGTCCCTTTTCGTGCTTTTGCTGACGAATTTCTCCGCTTTTTTCGCCAATGGCGCACCTCCGAGCCACCCCGTCCCCTGATAAGCCCTTCATAACCTACCGTAATCGCTGCCTTTACCCCTAGACTGAGCTCCACTCTGACAGCTTTCGCTTCACAGACTACAGAGGAAAATAGCACCTAGCAAACATACACCTGTATCACCTGTTGTCTACCTGCCGATCATCGGATTCCTCGAGCAGGCGCCAGTAGCAACTCTGATGCCCCCACCCCCACATGAGTCAACATTGTTTGTTGAATCCTCTCCATGCAAGGGGCGAATGATCGCAATGACAAACGTTATCGCGGTCAGTCTAACTAGTCGTCTACGGTCACTCCGGATTTTGGTGTTCTTTTGGCGTCGTGAGAGTTCCTGAGCCATCCTTTCTGGAGTCGATGAACGACAGATAAACGTGTTCAGCTCACATAAGCTTCGAAGTTTTCAAAAATGCATCTCGATTTGGAAAAATTGACGGAGTTTAGAACTTCAGATTGCAACTACCAGAAACCTTTGAGTGCGGTCTTTCATTCGCCACTTTGGTAGGAATTGAATCATATGGCATTAATGGGCAACACCAGATTTGTCGCATGCCACGGGTACCAGACAGGAGGCTCGTCGCGCGGAGGGTGAAAATCGTTCGAGGACTTGGTCGCAGAAGTACGACTTCCCCCCTAAAATCGGAATAGGGGAGGGGAGTCTGCCAAGACTAATGGCGAACCCCCATAAATTATCACTTTTATTTGAAAATTTTTTGATAATACGTTGAATAAAGCTAGCTGAGCAAGAAGTTCAATTTTTGTAGTCTCTCGTTTACGTGTTTCATTTACAGGCCGTCAAGCGTTCAAGTGTTGATCCCAGAAGAGTTGCAGGTGAGTATATCTCTGTTTTTTATCATTATCTGCTCCGGCGCGTTTCATTGATAGCTCTGAATTGTTGAGTGCCCAAGATTACTTTCGACTGCTTCAGCCCAGCTTGCTAGAAGTCACGGATTGATAATTTTTCTCCATGGTTCTGCCACTAATGGCCAGAGCGTAGACGATTAGTGCCTGGCTCGGCTGCAAATCCCAAGCAGGAAAGTGAGGCCTTACGGCTAAGCCTCAAGGGGAGAAGGGACTCCGAGGCGGGCGAGCTATTTACAGTGTTGCAAGAGTTTGAATGTGTGAGGTCGTGTTTAGGCGAGATAGAGCAGGCAGAAGCATCAAATTGAGGTTGTTTGAAGGACCGAGTTCACGATGGGTCCAATGAACGACATCTGGCGTCCTTCGCTGTTGCCCACCAACCGCTTCGTTGGAAGCATATTCA
>KZ345089.1:284607-303788 GCA_002352805.1 Teladorsagia circumcincta | reverse complement strand
AGGCAAAATCAGAACATTCCCCTTGACTTACGCTGAACAAACAGAATCAAATACTATGGAAATAGCCATAATGTTGAAGGTTGTGGTCGGAAAGGGGGAAGGGGTCGTTTCGAAAGGTGTATCCACTGAGATTGATGATGGTACGAGAAGAAGACAGGTCGTTGAAGTTTTCGAAAATAGTGGGAACGCAAGGGTTAGCCCTGTCTTCGTATACCGATCAGTCCACTTCTGTAATCGTTAGCATTCCTCTGAAGTGTAGCCTTTTCAGAACAACTATGTTAGACGGCGTTCAGGCGAACTCGAGATCGATTTCCTAGCCAGCAACTCAGCAAGGCGTAAGTCTTTGGTTTTTGCTTCCGGTATTTATATAACAAGCAGCAACCCCACATAAGGTTGTATCGAAGAATTTATTTTGCGGGTGGGATAAAGTAGCCCAAGAGCATCACAGATGCACCGTTATTGCAGTTCGAAAGTGTGCGATAGTGACGGTATGGCTTTACAAAGTAATCTATTGCGACTAATGTGAACTTGCGGACGAGATACCTCGCGCACACGCCATGTTGCGCAGCGCGGATTGCGGCGTCGCGGTTAATTCAAATGCGCGCGCGCGTAAGTGGGCCGTGGGGCAAGCAAATTTCGAAAACTCGCCCGGCCTCGCCGTTTCCCTATTTCCAGGGAGAAGAGAGGGATCATTCTTAAAGCCACGAGTCAGGCTTAGTGGACCAAACCACCCCTTTAGTTGTCTCCGCGCATGGCTACGCACCCACAGAGACTTTGCCATACTCAGAATCGCGAACGGCGCCGTAATAAGGCCGAAGGTTATGTATTAGGTCGGTCAAAAAGTATCCGCCGTTTCTAGCGCCTAACTTTGAGGCATCATAACTCTCCTGAAACACAACCTTTCGACCTGAAATAAAAACAGTTATATTCACCATATCGTTGCCAATCATAGCCATGCTAACGTTTCCTATACTGACACAAATTCAAATTACTGGGAACAAAAATCTGTGGCCAGGCAATTTCGACATACTTCAGTTCTCAAAGCGATTTCTTCTCCACGAACTGAGTTGAAGAGCGGGAAACCGGTAGTTTATCAGGGGTATACCTGGACTATATGAAGGATGGTAGAAGAACTCTGAAGTCGTTTTCAAACAAATTTTACACAACGCGTTCTGCGGTAGACCGTCCAGCGCTATCGCGGTCAAGGATCGAACCACACTTGTTCCTTGAAGCAGGCTATCATTTCCGCAAATCCGTAAGGACCATGTTCTATTCCTATGGCAGAACTCAGCCGTAGTCGACTGATTCGATTCATGGCCCTTGTAGTTAGCTGCGCCATCAGACATTGAGGAAAATCCCTATTGTGAGTGCTCTGGATTTCGGGATGCTCCAAGGGGACTCAATCTCGCCCACCCATTTGGTAACCCTTTCATTATTAGCGTACAGAAGCACTATTCTAGGCCACACTATTACCCATCCCAGAAACAGTTCCTCCTTTTTGGAATGTGAAATTCAAGTACACACGTCCATGCGTGTCGCAACGATTTGACCTGCTAGCATGGGTCAGTTCGATGGACAGATTGAAGACGTTTTTCCTCCTTCCTCATAGCATCCGTGCGGCCGAGCACGATACCTTCAGAGTCCCCATACTCTCTTGCTACACCAGTAGTTGAGCGCCTGTGATAAGGTGGCTTCGTTTATTTAGTACAGTTCTGCATAGTAAGGGCAGTCCTTTCACCACGTGCATCACTTTCGAACTTTATTTCTCCAGGCTCAAGCCTGGCGAGCTACTCCCATGTTGTGTGATTCCTAGGTGCACTCTTTCTTAATGCAGCCGCCATACTGCTTCTTAACCCTGGCGTTTCTCTTCCATGTTTGCAGACATAAAGTGCCAACAGTCGAAAATAACGATTTTCCACAGCTCAAAAAAGAGGTTAGATTAACGAAAGTTTTTTGAACTATTCCAAGTTTTCGTATGTATGTGGAAGAGCTGAGTTTCCTCTACAAAATGACACAAAAATTGTTCGAGTGTTTGCGCAAGAACTTACCAAAAAAATGCAGGGAAGTAGTCGAGGTGCGAAACGGCGGATACTTTTTGACCGACCTAATACTTAGCGCTCCCGCCGCCTATGGCCGATGTCAGACTTTGCGAATTGAACGATTCGCTTGTGTGCGCCGTCGCGTTGCGGTACCAGCCAATACAGCTACTCCCTGGCCGCGACGCGACCGCTGGCGCTAGCGAATCGCTCCATTCGCAAAGTCTGACATCGGCCTATCCACGCTCCGACCGCCCACCTCCGGAAGTAGTACGTGGCTGGCATAACGTGTGAAATCAGCTGGGTTGAGTGCCGTATCAACCGATAGAACGGCTGGCATGTTCAGAAAACTCGTTTGGCGTGCCTCTCTTCCAGCTTCCTTCACTGCTAGTGGGGTAGGGGATTCCGATTACGGTCTTGTCGACGGTTTCTTTTCGTTTTATTTCCCTACTGCCATTCCATTACGCATCCCTACCCTCAGTTTCAGGCGCCATAATGCTCAATCACGAGCCTGACAGAGCCTGACTCGCCGCTTCAATGGCTTCGGCGGTTACTTTGGCCTTTTTCATTTTCAGTCAATTCGGCATCCACAGTTTCGTTACCGATCGCTGTTACCAGCTTGACCTGGGGTTGTTGCTTTGAGCACCTATCGGCTATTTCTTGCTTGGGAATTTTATACAACCAATAATTGAAAATTTCTTAATTTTATGCATTCAGGACCATCACTGCTTCTGATACCGGCAGAAACTTCTCGTGAGAGACGGAAGAGCAGCGATTCGTCACTGCGAAAGTACAAGCAGAGGAAAGGATCTAATGAGGTGAGTGCTTTCAACAATAAAGATCCATAGTGTCTACTCGCACGCAGTTTCGCGCGATGTCACCTCCTGCGTTTCTGATTAGGTGGTGAGGTCCTATTTCAAACTGCTGATTCGAACTATTGGATGAATTTCAAAAGGACTGTTGTTGGAGAAGGCCTTGTTTACTTGGAATCGGACCTTTCCTCGGGTCCAGAAGACGAAAAAGGTGCCGAAGTTGACAAGTCGGGCACAATATTTGCCTTGTTTTTCCTTAACAACCTGTGGAGCTCTTGACATCTCGCCGCTGTCACCAACGCCTGTTTCCGAGCGAGGACATTGTTTGACATGCAGTTCAGGAGATCATCGCGGTCCAACTCCGCCCTGATCGGTCCTATTGAAAAGATTTTTCAAGTTGGCAACTTTGCCACCAGCATGTGACAACGTCGATGCTGCAAGGATTCTCACCTTCCATCTCAATGAAACCGTATGGACTGGGAAGGGGGGGGGATAGCAGAGAACCATCTCAAAAATAGCATTGTAACGCACCAATATTAGAAGTGAATGGAGTAAAATACTTCGGAACTTCAAGTTGGGGGACTTCCAGAACTTCCTAATTCAGTCCATATTCTCGGTTTGTGAAAGTAGTGGGCAAAGTGTTTGACTTTGATCTGAGATATCGATCATTCACTCATTCATTCATTCATCTTCTTCGCCATAGTTCGACTTCGGACAACAAACTTGGTAGCGAACTCTGCGATTAAGGACAGAATTTACGATAAAAGCAACCCATTCCAAACTAGATTAGGGATGGTGAGTGGTACAAGAAAGAAGGAAAAATCATGAAAAACGGCCCAGAAATGGGACACATTCCTTTCCCCTTGATCTCGGCATTGATGCGACTCCCATCGTTGTGCCCTTTTCAATAGAACACTTTGTGCTATCTAATCACTCGCTGTTTATAGATATGCGGCGAATGATTAGATCATTGATGGGCGTGGATGGCCAAGTATGCCAAGAGTGAGCCATGCTAGATCGCCGAGGTCAAATTTTCGCTGCCGATTGCGTGTCAGTCCGCACCCCTAGAGGGTCCGCCAGTCTCTCCACTAGAAAATTCTCTCCTTCTTCGACCTTCGTTATTGTCGTGGAGTCCCCATTTGAATAAACCCAGCAATCTACCGACGAGCATGGTAGAGTGGTATGCAGCCGTTCAGTTCGTGCCATTTCGCGACTCGCAGTGAGGACGCCTGAGACTCCATCCCACTTTCTCCATTGCTGCTTGGTTGGTCGTTCGACCTTGTTGTGGTGAGTAGCTGATTGACGATCGGACAAAATTCCCAAGAAGAAACCTGAATTCAGAAATACAAAAAGTGCAGTCTGCAAAACGCGACGAGGAGACTCCAGACCATAAGAAAGAAATCCAGCAGAATCAGCTCCATGTAGAGGGTTGATGCATTCGGTGGTCGATGATATGATATTGCCAACATTTCCAAAATCGTCCTCAAACGCAACCTCCGAATCTCGAAAAAGGTGCCTTATTCAAAGCTTTGTCGTAAATTTCTTAGTCTTTTGTGTTTTCGCGGTCACTTAGTAAATTCAACCTCACATTTTGACCCTATATAAAGCATTGCAAGAACATAACGCATTTGAGAAGCATGGTGGCGTGAAATCTTTTATTGTCGTGGAGTGACCTTGAAGGGGGATCTCACGATAAGAAGAAGGTCAAGGAAGGGTAAATTTGCCTACTTGGGGGACAGGCGGACCTCCTAAGGGTGCGGACTGACACACAATTGGTAGCGAAAGATTTGTCCCTAGCATGCCTCACCCTCCGCGAAGTTGGCGCGGTACGCCCACCGACATAGTGAAGAAAGCGTTAGCGTTGAAGAAGGCACGAGGAAAATTGCATCAATGTGGAAATCTTCGGGCAAGGAAGGGAATCCATTTCACGGGTTCCGGGCCATTTCTCATGATTTTTCCTTAAATGGGGTACCTTTTCAGCGTGAATTCCGCCTTTAAATGATAAGTAAGGAAATAGCCTGTGGATATACATAGGTGCTCGTATATTTGCACTGTACTCAAGTTCGAATCCGGCTCATGTCCGATGCATCAGCTCCTACCCCTCAGTAGGTATGGAACTCCCTGAAAGTAAACATCGTTTACGTGATTTCCGTCAGTATGTACAACTATAGATGGAAACACGTCCAAATGGGTCTTCGCTTTCATGAAAGACCGAATGAGAGGTGCATTCACAATGGAAGATCGTCGTCAAGTACTTTCATTTCAGCTGCATTCCTGAAGTGATTTTTTCCAGTAAGCTACGACATATGGCTATTGAGAGTTTGTTATGTCAAAGGTTAATGGCTGCAATTAATCTACCTTTACGATGGGTTAACATATGCTGTTTCGTGGGTCCTGAAAAATACATGGGTTCTTGTGCACCTCATCAACCACCTCTCGCAGAGTTGCTCTCATTCTGTTGATCTCTACATCTGCTAAACTGAAGAGCATTTTCAGCTCTTCGCTCGATAACATTGAAAATTTTACTGCGGTTTAGCTCTGTTGCGGTGCTCCATGTGTCTGGAGATCCTGCACAATCGTGATCACATTTAAGATTTTTCACCTTCCTTTAGTTCCTCAATGCCGCACATCTCCTCGCCATTGCCACGTTTTTCAGCGTCTGTGGTTATATTTCCTGACATGATCGTGTTTATCTCTGCTTCAATCTGGCACCTTTGTTTATCAATTTTCCTCAAGATTTACTCCCTTTGATCATTCATAAGATAAGAAGAGTGGAGCCGAACAGAAATGAGGCACTTCATCAGGTGTCGCCCAACAACTACTGCAGATCAAATCATCTGCTTTAATTCTGTTGATATCTTCTTAAGTCTTCACGAGGTTCATAAATGACCTTTGGTGGGCTAACGTTTCGGCGGGATAGCCTCCTTCACAATTTTCACGGGTCAAAACCATTTGTGACTGCCCTACCAACTAACTGCCTCAAAACCTTACTGAAGTTCGAGATCAAAGACTTCATCACGTAATCCAAAGGTGGGCCACCAACCGTAATACAGTCCGGTCTTCGTGGCGAGCAGACCGGCTGAACCGGTCTGTATTACAGACTGTATTACGGTCAAGGAGATATCAACAGCATCATCATGGCGAGGTTCAACCAAAGCCGTACATGGAGACGTCTACTATAACCTTTTTATGACTGCTGAGAAATCCTCTGTAGAGGCCTCTTTGGAATGAGTCCCCAAAACTCTGCATCTCTTAACTCTCCCCCTATTCTTAACCGCGATAGTTGCGTCACAGAGTAAAGATGCACAGTTTAGGGGAACCATCCCCTAGTTGGAGCTTGCTGAACCTGGCCTCAGAAGGGGTGCCGTTCTCAACAATGCAGGAACGAGCACTAGACAGGACGGGAATGGTTCCGTTCTAGTTCACGTCAATGACGTCATCTGTCGACAATCTCGTCCAACTCGAGAAGCAAAAACGTCGTATTCTGTGGCTTTCGTTTCTCTTGGCTTTTGTGTCACCGCTATACCATTTTCGCCCTCAAATTTCATATACAGTCAGGCTATTATACCATCTTCCTCTAAGTTGGTATTTTGTTCTTTCATACGATTTTCATAGCAAGTTACCGAAATATAGGTTTACGAGCTACGTGAACTCGGTCCTTTGAACCACTTGAATTCGATGCTCCCACCTGCGCTCTCAGCGGCTCATCTACTGTGATCTTACACATTCAAACTTTTGCCACACTGGGACTGGCCCACCCCTCTGAATTCCCTTGATTACCCCTGGTTCACGTGTCTCCCGTTTGGCACCGTCAGAAGCTGCGGTCGGCGCTGTTCTCTGGTCGTCTGTACTCTAGCCATTCGCGGCAGGACCACTGAGGAAACTTCATCAGCGATCCTGCCGCGAATGGCTAGAGTACAGACCAATCCGTAGATCCCAGTAGGCAAAGGAGCTTTGGCGACTGTATCAGGTCCTGAACCATCGATCGTGCGGTTATGAAGCAGCCCTCTCAGTACCGTACCATCCTAAACTGACAGTTATAATCGCGGAATGCCTCTTAACGACGATGTTCCTACTAGCTAAATTGAGTACAATGAAATGAGAACAGGAGACCGTTGTTCCATCGCTAGAACCCAATGCTGGCCGCGTTTCAAATCTCAGTCTTCAAACATGGCTTTTGAATTCAGATCATTCTTGCTTCTTTTTTTGAGAGGAGCAGAATGCAACGCAAGTTAGGTTGCTAATCTTTTAGTCCCGACCTCAATGCTGAGGAAAGGGTCACCTAGCGTTAAAGAAACAGAATATGAATATTACACTCTGACGAGTGATACTCAACTCAAAGCCTTGTACTCTCCTCACTCTAGCGCCTATCTAGGGTCGCATTGTTGTACCGGAACTGCGTCTTGAATTGCACTCCTTAGCGTTTCACTGTTTCGCCGTTGTGTTCCTTATATTTTACGGAGGTCGATTTTTCGCCGATTACCCAGGGCGATTGCGGTGATAGATCTGTGTATCTGAGCCTGCTGTAATGTCGGTGTTTTTCTCAGCCGCTCGTATTTCGTTGCCTCGTCAGAGGTTCTATTTGTGTTGCTGCCTTTCGTCACCTCTTTTTGCACAAAGGATGACTATATTTGGGTTACCCACGAGCCGAGTGAACTTGACACTTTAGGCTTGTTGCTTCGTGGGATTGTCAAAGCAGAACGTCTAAGGTACCAAAGGAAACCTGTCTGATTCACGGATCTAGTCATCCTATTCGCAAGCTGTGCTCGCTAATCGAATCCATTAATTCACTCACCTGCCTAGCCCGATTTATTTCCCCGGCAAAATCTATGAGTTTGCCTTTCGAAGCTCCTCCACGCTGTGCAACAGGTGGGCTGTAGCGACGTTTGGCTCGGAATCCTCTAGGTCTCACCGACATACCTTGCCCAGCAGTACAAAGTACTGCTCAGAAACAGTCTCATACAGCTTTAGCCATGAGCCATCAATCACGACATTGCTTGTTGGCTGCGCCTTGTCACATAAATTGTTATTCTGTTTTTTCTTGACATCTACTCATGTTCTACATGTAGTCTGTGCTGACGGCTCTGATCTGCTGATCGTCTGTGAATTCGCCACCTCACTTACCATTTGTTCTCTCCATTCTCATTCCCTTGTTCTTAATTTATTTTATTTTATGACATAAATAGAAGGGATAAAATGCTAGCCCTCATTCTATTCTTTTTGGGGTAAGTTTATGGCCTAGGCAATTCGGCACAATTCAAGCCATTCACTCGGGTGTCCCCCATGAGGGTCATCGCGCGGCGAAGGAAGAGACGCAGACGTGGCAAAGGACGAGTCGCAGCGCATACCGTGGCGGTTAGACGTCAGGCAAAATAGATTGTACCACATTACGTCTCATATCGCACAGCACGCGCTGCGATTCGTCCTTTGCCGCGTCTGCTTCTCTTCTTTCGCCGCGCGGTGGGCCTCTTGGGGGACACCCCATGCACTCGGACTATCTCGGGGTCTAACGGCAGTGCCACTTTTCACTGCACCATTTTCGACTTTTTTGCTACAATTCTATTTAATTCGCTTGTGATCTCGGCTGAAGTTCACCTCATGCCAACCGAGTCATCTGTGATTGAATGTATCAATATGGGCTAATCTGAGAGAAAGTTGAAAATCATATCTGCTTCTTCCGTTTTCCGCGCACTTGCGCTACCTTTCTCACATCCGTGCAGCGCTTCACGTAATCCTAGCTTTAGTATATTTATAATTACTCCCCTCAATAAAAGTAGAAACCAATATGTGTTCTTCCTAACCCTTTCATCTTCGCGGTTCACCGCCGATGTGGGCTTGCCTGCCATCAAGTTATGCGTGTGACCACTAATGGGCTACGATATACGTATTCATAAACCATTAGAAGATAGGTTGAGGTGAAGGGTGCAGGGTGGCAAACCCATTACGGAAATGATTCTGGGGTCATCGTAGAGCTCATGGCGCGCGAAACTCAAGCAGCCGCGCGGAAAATGCCGGAGGCAATTTTTTGGTAGCACAAGTACCCGTAAGCGGGTGTCCCCTTAGAAGCCCGTCGCGCGGCGAAGGGAGAGACGCAGATGCGGCAAAGGACGAGTCGCAGCGCGCGCTGTGCGATATGAGACGTAGTATACTACACTCTATTTAACGTGACGCCTAATCGCTACAGTATGCGCTGCGACTCCTGTTTTGCCGCGCATGCGTCTCTTCTTTCGCCTCCCGATGGGCCTCTTGGGGGACACCCGACCGTAAGCAAGAAATCTGGCTCCAATTCCAGATTCCTTAGCTAAGTGTCCAAACCAATTCTTTTCTCATTGAGCGTTTCATGATATTTTCGGTTTTTGCCTTATTTGTTTATGTCTTTTGTTGCTCGAACCCTCGCCGATTAGGACTTGAGCGTGTACCAAAAGAAGCTGATTACTGATATTGTCTTCTGCAGTTTTTCGCTGCAAAACTAAAGTGAATTGTTAGGATTTGGCTATATTCGTAGGAGCTTGATTAACATGAAAAAGAAAGGCAATACTTCACTTCTCCAATGCGAAGTTTTAGCAGAACAAAAGTTAAGTGAAAAACCCGAACCAGTGGCAGCTCAACCGCGATGACAGAGGAAGAAAAAGGGAAAAGAAAAAACCTACTTAGTTGAGAGGCAGGACCTCCTAAGGGTGTGAACCAACATGCGATTCGCTTCGAAGGATATGCCCTGGCGATCTAGCATGGCCTTCCCATTGGTGCTGTTGGCCCGCAACTCCCACCGACTATCTAATCACTCGCTTCGGTCTATACTATCTATGAGTGATTAGGCAGAGAGCTTTAGCGTTTAAGAGGACACATTGATGGGAGTCGCCTCACTGCGGAAACCAGCGGACAAGGAAGGGATCCTATTACTCGGGTTCCGGGCCATATCACATGGTTTCTTCTTCATTCCTGCACCACTGAACGTCTCTACTCTTATTTCCAATATCTACAATATCTACCTTTTCGTCGTGAAATCCGCCTTCAAATACCGCTGCACTATTGGAACTCCTGACCTCCTGGTCCCTTTTATTTACTTTCATGAGCTCGCTCACCGGGGCGTACAACCACTTGCTAAATGCAATGTAACGTTATGATAGGGAGCAGGGTGAAAATCGCCCGAGTTGAAGGCAATGGTGCGTCGAGGATTCTCGCGACCCGCGAGCCGTCTTCGCTCTCCGCGCGTACATTCACTCTCGACACTACTCTTGCACGGTGGAGAGCCATAGTCGAGGGATTCCTCGACCGCTATTCACGCTGATAAGGAGTACTGACCCAAATATTTGTTTTCTACTCAAAGAGTTTTTCTGGGAGTGCGCTCAAATTTCTGAATATTCATCTCTCAAAATAGGTCATCAGGTTGAGAGTAACACCTTCAAGAAAGTACCTGTGGTTCGCCAGTCTTGTGTTCGCCTATCTCAAGAAATTTATTTTTGGCCTTGCTTTTCAGTCTTCTCGTTTCTACAGTGATCCACGATGGCAATATTCTCCACCTTACTTCATCCACATTCCAAGTTCTCTTCCACAACTCCGGGGCTTTCAGTGCTTGGTCGCTATTCCGTCTTTCGTCGATCTCGCGAGGGTATTAAATAGTTTTCAGTGGACTCAATGTTCTCAAACAGTAGTAGTTTCTTTGGCACATCGTCGGTGCTCAAGGAGCAAGCCGCACTTCGTGAATCAGAACGACATCGCGCTAAACGAAGCAGCGTACGTAAAGAGTCACTACCAATTGGATCAAACGTAAATGTAAGAACATCATTCGAAATGTTGGCACTTGTTGAATTTAGAGTGGCCTTACCCGTTTGCGTTCACGGGTGAGGACTGTAGCCGGAATGAGATTATCAAGTCTGACTTTGATACACGATACGCAGCTTGATCTAGTCGTGAGTTTTGCACACGTTCTCTCTGGACATGTACAGTCGTGGGAAACACGCGGCGTCGCGCATATTTCGCTAGACACGCAGAAAAATTCTGCTTTTCTGCGCTCTAACTTGCTACTGTACATGTGGCGGACATTAAATTAGGGACTAGCCGCGGCACCTATAGCACCACCTAATCTTCTTATTTGCTGTGTCTTTGTAGAAGAACAAGAGATTTTTTTGGTTTTCAATATTATTTTGCTTAGGTCTTCACACATCAATACACAGCCGATCCGACTTTGGCATGGGAAATGCTGAAGGAAAAACGGCCGGTAAAGCCGGTCAGGCAGGTAGACTTTCCAAACTATCCCAAAAATCATTTTTGTACTTCGAAATTGAATTCAGATGAAACTGGACACCCCTGTGAGGCCGGACCACGTTCGGTTTGTGTGTATCGGCTGTACTCATGGCGTCAAAATCGACCCGGCCGATCTACCGCCAGGAGACGTACTACTTGTAGCCGGCGACTTCACCACGTGTGGATTGCCGAATGAAGTGCTCTCGTTCAACAAGAAACTTGGTAGGTTCTTGTTGTTGAGTTGGGTTATGAAAAGCGGCACCGGTGGCTGAATCACGCAGGTTTGACACTCTGGCGGCTGCTCGCGGGCTAAGCTCAGTGTCATTCATCACCGCCCGTCGACAGTGAAGATTGAGCAGCGCCCCAAGTCTAGATTTTATCAGTTGTTTTCAGGGCAATTAAGACATCCATATAAGGTCGTCATCGCAGGCAATCATGAGTGCACATTCGATGACACGTTTCTTCGAGCCTCAAGTGAGTTTAATCAATGGAGCCACGTTTGAAGACCTTCTCTATGATAAAACCTGGTGGATCCACCATTTTTGTGGGTAGGATAGATGGCTGAATAAGTGGAATGAGTATTATTTTCGCTGCTCCTGAGCACAATAATGGTGTTGGGGCCTTGTATTCTGAGCTGCAGATGCCACATCTGCTGCTACAAGGCAAAGGTGCGCAGAGGAGCGTCTGCGTTTCTCTAGTCCCTATGTTCTCTCGTCTGTCCAGCCGACGCACTACCCAGTGGCGTTTTGCATGATGCGTCGATCTTTCGAAGAAAAAGTATCCTATTTCTGTTACATTGAATCGTGTCCTTCCTTTTCTCCATTGCGTTTCACCTAATCCGCAGAAAGCTGCAAAACAGAAGCTACCTACTGGAATTTTCTTCCGTTTCCAGCTGTGTCCTCATCAAGCTGTCATTATACATTTCGGTCGCTATGCTGCTGATGGAAAATTTCTGCATCGGAGAGACATTCGAATTCGAAATACGTATTTAATCATCTTAGAGCAACACCTCCAGCAGAAATCGTCTCGAAGAATTTATTTATTGCTTGGATAGAGTAGCCCAAGAGTACCACAAATGTGCCATTTTCGCGGCTTGAAAGTGCGGTACAATGGTACTATGGTCTTATGAAGACGGCATTTGGCGAATAATCTCAGCATTTGGTCGAGATACCTCGCGCGCACCTCATAGCACGGTGCTTGTGTCAAGGGTAAATGGGAAGATTTTGGCCCCAGTTTCACGATGGAACACGGCCATCCCAAGGCGCTATTTCACACTTACAATCTACAGTAGTATTTTTTAGGCCGAGAACTCCAAGCCAAGGAGATGGCATTGAGGCAAGCTTTGCAGTCATCAATGGCATCGTCTAAAATTGCCAACTCGAAATCTCTTCTCACAAATTGTATCTACCTCGAAGATTCAGTGATCGAATTGTTTGGAATAACGATCTACGGTACACCGTGGTAAGTTCTGAAATATTATTAATCACGACTCTAGGCGATTGAAAGTAGTCTAGGACTAGACTATCAAGGGACATCTAGCTCCAAACAACATTACCGTAACCGTTCCTTGTCAAAAACTTTTCGTTCTCTCAACTTGAAGTGCCTGAGCTTTCACTTCACGTCCTTTATCAGTGATCGGAATTAATGACTCTTCACCTTCAACCCCATTAATTTCTTTTTTCATGCATCGTAGTCGGAGAGAGTGAGATTTCTCACTTTTTTTCACACGCGGCGGTATATTCTTACGTTCACGGCTATTAAACATTCGGTAGCAGTTGCCAGCCCACTCACCAATCAAAAGAGCTCTGAAGGAAGTCCACTATTAATTAGCTCATGGAACAAGGAAGTGCAAGCAGTAAAGTGTTTACGTAGTGAATTGCGGCTATGGCAGAATCTATGAAAGAAACAATGAATGACCCATGTCTTGAGATGAGGGTGAATAACGGTCGAGGAATTCGTCGACCACGGCTCTCAGCTCGGCGAGAATAGTGCCGAGAGTGAATGTATCCTCGGAGAACACAGACTGCGGGTGGCGAGAGTGAATTTCGCGCGGGAGAGCGTGTCTCAGTAGGCGAAAGACCTCGACGAGCCGTTAAGGAATTTTTGCCTGATTTCCATACTGCTTGAGATACACCACAAAAGTGGACAAGAAACTAGTTTCATAAGCAGTACGTCGAGAAAAGGTCTCGATTAAGTGCTTAATATCCCTCCGAAAAGCCGCCTGTATTCAAGAAAAAGTGAAGGAATGGGACACTTCGATATTGCTTGAATATGAGCTTGATTGCGTAGAACCGATTCGTTTGATGGCACCCACGTCTTTGGGGGTGGGACATTCGACATAGGGCTGATGGATGGTAGGTGAGACTGGGAATACTGCTAGCAAAGGGGAGAAACATTAGGGAGCACACAAGTTGCTCTTATGCTCCACGATCTTGGACCTATTTATTCCGAACTCCCTGTTTATCCTTGGGAGACGACACTGCGACTCCGCACATTTTTTTTACCTTCCAAAACGGCGCAAGGTAATGTAAGGGGGGTAGCGCCCCCTCCTACGCATATTGTCCGGGTATCTAATCTCAGATCGAACCTGGCTCACGCTATCCAAGTATTTCCTTAATAGAGGATACCGAACTATTGGCCCCTCATAAATATGCTGGGATAGATGTGGGTTTGGGAGGATAGAAAACACCCGCTTGTACACTGTCTGGCCCCGGCAAGTATTGTAAAAGCCGTGCCGTAGCCAAACGTCGCGAATTTTGGAGGAAGTAGACTGCGTGGCACGACCCAGACATTCATTGACCGAAGCGAAGCTTCATCCTCTTTGTTCCCATAGTGAAATGTGTAACGAGAGCGATCTCTGACCACTGATCTTCTCATTTCCCTACTCAAGAAGCGCCGACACTTTGCAGGCAGCCACGAGTTGACAACTGGGCCTTCAATTTGACGAGAGGTCAGCCTCTACTCGACAAATGGAACAACATTCCAGCGGGAGTTGATGTCCTTCTCACGCACACACCTCCTCTTGGTGAGTCATTTTTTCCTTTTTAAGAAAGTTCAAAAAAAGAAAGCTTGGTACAGAATCGATGCGGTTCACTCAAAAGTGTTGAAATTTCCCCGTTTCTAATTCCAAATAAATTTGGCTGGCTGTAGACGTATTTGGTTATTTCCTTTTTCGCATAGGACCGTATGCTTGCTTCCTCCATGGTTCGGTCTTTCAAAGCTTTAGTTCCCTAATTTGTTTTTCCTACTGTTCTGGCTTATGACGCCAAGCTTAGGTCGGGTGCAGCAAGCCCCAACAAGGGGATGGATCCCCCAAACTCTGCGTCTCTACTCTGTCGATGACGCAATTCGTGTGGGTAAGAGTAGAGGAAGAGTTCAGGGATGCAGTTCTGGAGACCCATCCCCTTCCTGGCGCTTGCTGCACCCAAACCAAGGTGTTGGGTAATGGGAAGTAGCTGCAACATGCAGATGGGTCTGTATCGGATTCCTGCCTTCTCTAATCGCTTTATAGCGCCGTCGTGCTATTTCCGACCTTACTGGAGTTTCAGCCTTTAATTTTCCCGCTTCTGATGTCTTCTCTTGCTATCCTTTCAATTTTCAGCTTATTCACCAGCTCATCCTCCACTATGATGCGCGCTCTTGCACACCAGTTTTATCACAGGGCATGCCTTTGGTTGAAAAATGGGCTTTCGAATGCCGTCGCAATGCTGGATATAAAATGCAATTCTAGTCTCAAGTGGGGAGAATAAATACTTAGAGGGGAGATCTTCCAGGAAGTGTAGCGTTCTTGCGAACTGTTCTCTGCATTTTATAAAAATTTATGCGTGATCAAGAATAACCGCGGTCCATTATCGTTAAGCGGCCCCGTGAAGGCCAAAATGTGGTACAGAGATGGTTCAAGGTTCGATTCCACTTGGTGACAATTCTTTTATTTTGGGTTAGAGCTTCCAGATTAACACCAAAGCTAAAGTGGCAGCATCTGTCACTTCCGGGTCGCCATTTCATTCGAATCCCACTCAAGATGATGAAGGGATTCGAATGTTCCTAGACTGTAAAAAGACAGGCGAAACCACTGTATGGTCAAATTACCCTTGCCCCTGACGATATCACTTGCTGTCAATCATATCTGCAGAAGGGCTCCAGGTCTGTCAGCTGGAAGTCGCTGCGATTCTATGGACCGCGCAAGCCGCCACTGACATGATGCTATTAGACATCTCCTCCTCACTTTCTTCCTCTCACCTTTTTTCCCTTACCCTTACCTTGAATTCTGACATTTTCTGTGTATTTGGTCGATCAAGATGGAAAGATAACGAATATGTAACGAAAATCACTCAAAAAGAGAAAATATGGCTTGCTAGACCCTCTTTGAACCAACATTGGTTGTTTTTCGTCAATTCACCGCGCTCGTCGTTGCTTGGAATGCGTTATGTGGAGGTTTATGACTTTTGGAGTAGCCATCAAGGTTCACATTCGGCCGCTATAAAATCGCTGACACGTCTGAAGAGGCCCTAAATTTAACTCGTTATGCTGAAGAAATTTAACCATAAAAAGGAGTAGTCCGTGACAGACGTTGACCAAATGAATAGTTAGCTGCGTTATTTCGTTCCTTTAATGGTTACGCTATGCTCACGTTACAAACTTCTCGATAACTTCGTTTCCAATCTAGGTCACGGAGATATGATGACCGACGGGCAACGGATGGGATGTGTAGAGTTGTTGAATTCGGTTTGTAAACGAATCAAACCGAAATATCACGTTTTTTCACATATCCATGAAGGTAAGTCATTCCTTTCCCCCAAGTGAGACATCAATCTACATAAATAAGGATTGTACAGGTTACGGTTGCACGTCCGATGGGTATACGAAGTTCATCAACTGTTGTGTATGTGACGAAAATCTGCAGGCTACAGTGAGTTGCCGAAGTTGGCTTAGAACTTTTCACTTTCTACCTTAAAGGCACAGTTCGGTATGAAATCCTTACAGAATTTCTCCTTGTGCAAAAAGTCGCAGCTTCTCTGATTACGGGGGTGATGGTACTGTCGCGATTAAAAATCGCGTGACAAGTGAAGTAATGCCTTCGCTCGGACCCTGTAATTGCTGCCATTTTTACCATTCACAGCATACGTGGCGTGTGACCATCTGACGTATGACGTGCTCTTTTGCGTCTTTCCCCCTCCTCGTAACGCAGTGTCTCTCTGTGTACCACGGTCAACTTCGCAAGAAATTCTGTTTTTCCATGGAGCTTTTTGCTTTTTTCTTCCACCAACGTTCCTATTCGTATTTCTTGTCTGATATTGGAACAAAGTAACAAATAAATTGATTTGCGACCCTGCCTTTAAGTAAATTTTGCATAGCGTGAAGTGTTTTCAAAACATGTCATTAGAGCCAATTAAGATGTTTAGTGCTTCATTAGTCTATCAATAAGATTTGATCGTCAGAGCTTGAAAAGCCAGCGATAACGATATAGGCTTCCTGCCCTCCGCTTCCCCCTCCCACAATCCCAAGCATCTTTTTGTTGGCTTTGAGTTATCGTGTTTTCGTTTAATAAAAGGTAAATGATTGCGGATTATTCGAGACCACTATTTATTCAATCTAGAAGAAAACTCTAATTTTTTCACAAGAATACTGGGTTGTGAACAAAGCTTTCGCCCCAGACGGGACTCGAACCCGCACCTCTTGCTTACCATGCAAGTGCGCTATATGTTACGCTACCGAGGCACCATTATATATACCACTATGGTACGTATACCATGAAAAGCTGAGTTGGGATGATATGGTGCTCCGGTAGCGTAACTTGTAGCGCAGTTGCCCGGAAAGCGAGAGGTGCGGGTTCTAGTCCCGCCTGGGGCGAAAGTTTTGTTCACAACCCAGTTCTTGTGAAACATTCGCAAGACGAACTGCGGTCAAAAACAGCAGTTAACAATCAAAAACAGGTTATACTCTTTTGTTTACTTATTTATTTTAAAACAATCGATATTTTTGAACAGTGTTTTTCGATACAGGCGTATCATTTTTCGTGGGTCCCTCATATCACAACAAAAAATGTTTTACTGTTGTCATCTTATCACCAAGAGTACTGTATAGCACACAAGAGTGATCCATGGCCCGCTGCACACAAAAGCGCTTTTTTGACTTACGAACCGCCTTGGCACCTGTGATAGCTTATCACCATTTCAACGCCGCTGGCAGGTGATCCCTGGGTTGCCTAAAATGAGCGGTCAATGAGCGGAATGATACAAAAGTTCCCTGCAACTTGACAGAACTTCTTTGGGCTCTATACAATTGGGTTGGGCACGCCCAGCTTTTCACGCATGTCAAATGACTGCCCCCCCCCCCCACTCCTAGATTGAGCCAGGGAGGTGCTGCTACTAATGCTATGCTACGAAAATCGGGAAACTTGTGAGCCAGGGAGGTGTAGCACTCCCTGGCTCACAAGTTTCCCGATTTTCGTAACATAGCATTAGTAGCAGGCAGCGGTCCCACTTGAATACATTTCTGCTGTCCAAAAATGCGTCATGCCCACCCTACTTGTATAGGACCCTTCTTTGATTTTACCCCGATCAGTGGGCCCATTGCATAGGTACTGGAACTATTATCAAGATAGTTTTCTTATTTGAAATGGTCCCACAGCTGGAGAGTAAATGTTTTAACCCAACCTGATGGTTTTGCTGTCATTTTTGATGAAAAACCCTTCTTTTAAAATGTAAATTTTATACGAATCTTTTTCAGAATAGCCCGATCATATTCGATATTCCCGTACATCCTCACACGAAGCAATTCTATCTACAAAACGTCAAGAAAATAATGAAACGATATCGTCGAGCGGAGAAAAAGTGACGGGGTGGGACGACGGGGAGACCATCACGCTAGATGGAGATCGTGCCACACGACGATCAGCACCACGGCCGCAGCACATTTCACTTCAACCTCATCGATCAGCGTTGTACAGAATTCTCTCATTATCACTCAGAGTCTTTAATAAAACCATATTTAATCAGTTTTGAACACATAAAATTACATAATTTAGTGAGGAACTCTTCAACATTTTATGCAGAAAACAGTGTGATTCAATGAGCCACTCAACCCTACCCCCTCCCTGAAAGAAGAAGACCAATAGGCATCACTCGACCGCTACTCACCGACCAAAAATCATGTTGGTTTTTTCCCAAGATCTGAATCGGAGTGCAGGTTTAGTCAAAAATTTACACACGCCGGTAGCTAACAGTAAACTGAAATATTACGACCACGTGACCAGTAAAAGCCAGGTTCCGGCTCTGGTCCAGCGCCTGTGACGCGAGCTTTAAGCGTTCACCGAACACATCATAGTCCTGCCATCCCTATGCATCTGAACAAGGTTTCGCTGTAATCGGTATTTAACATATAGACGACAGCTCCACTTCAGAAGCCTCATGGGACGGCGCGACGCGCATGCGTCTCGCACCCGTGTCACCTCTTTTTGGAGCACTCACGACTTCTTTTCCATTTTTTTTGTATCGACTCTATAGATCACACCATATATAATTACAAACGACGTTGTTCACACAATGGTCAATTATGTTTTTTAAAGGCAGCGATTACGCTAGGGCGAAATGGGGGTTAGAGGGGACGTGGGGGTCCTCAGTGGTAGGAAAGTGGCGAAAGAAGCAAAAGAATCCGTCAAGGAAACGAGAAACGGGACCCCCTTTTGTGACCGTTCTATGCGGCCCGCAGCTGGACAGCGGCTAAGACCGCGGACGCGTGGACGAAATTACGCAACGCATGGTGGCACCATACCAAATCAAGCTCAGCTGATCATAAGTGAGTTTTATCTTTTTTGTTCATCGTCACTTCACTTTTGCCTTCAGAATCTCCTTCCAACGGAAGGAGATCCTCGAGACAAAAGTGAAGTGCCGATAAAATAAAACTAAACAGAAAAACATGCATGAAATTCACCACGGAACTGATAACGGCAAAAATACAATCAATAAAAGGCTACGTCCGCGATGGTTCAGCTCCATATATAAAAATTTCTAGTTAGTTCTACGAAAAACAATCAATGGAAACTTATAATGTTAATTATGTCAACAATTGAAATATGATCGCATAAAAG
>KZ345089.1:228297-254684 GCA_002352805.1 Teladorsagia circumcincta | reverse complement strand
ACAGGATCTACATTAAGTTACGGTAGTGGCGAAAATGGGACACAATGAATCTTTATTTCTGAATGAATGTCTACCAAAGGAAATTTTCAGGTTGTCGAACGATTTTTAAATAGTTTTTCGATTGTTGTAGGAATTCAGGAGCGGGCAGCAAAACCGAGGTCCATTTCCAACGAGGGGCCCTGTGAAGGCAAAAGTGGTGAAGAAATGGTCCAAGGTTCAAATCATGACAAATTTTGACATTGTAGGTTGGAGCTTCCAGATTTGTTCCAAATAGGGCCAGCACCAGCAATAGGGTCATATTCGTTACCAGGACCATTAGCAACCCTTATAGATGGATTTCCACCAGAATTATGTATAACCACCCACTCCAAGCATTTTTTGATCATTTATTGGCCTTCAGAGACGCCGCTCAGCGAAAGTGAAGCTCAGTAGTGCAGCTCAGGTGAGAGCCGCCTGCAAAATGCGAGAAACCGCTCTGAAAAAGTTCTCTCCCCCGTAAAGACCTTCCTTTGAGTTTCGTTCCATTTCTAAAGGGATGATAGAGGGAAGCTACCCGCTGTAGTTAAGGTGTTCTTCTTGTTAGTGAGTTGGGCTCAAGAATTTAAGGAATTTTGAACTAACGAGATGTCGAGGCACAAGATGTCACCGGAAACCATCTGCTTTATCACAAGGAAAGTAGTGATAAGTGTTTGCGAAGGGCAAAAACAGAACTAAAGCATTCCTGCTTTAGTTCTGTTTTTGCCCTTCGAAAATCTTACTGATCTTTCGCTTTCGATGGGCCACACATTCCAAAAGTGGTTTTTCTTTGCTATCAGTTATAAGTCAGTTCGTGATATGCTTGTTTTTGTAGTCGGCGGTCTGTTATTCACATGTCGCCACAAAATCGTAGATAAGTGCAAACTTTCACCTTTACGAGTGCAGGAGGAGAAGCGATCGAATTTCATCGATCAGTTGGTATTCGCCATATATTCGAACAATATCGGTTACCTCTCAGAATCGTAAAAAACATTTGAATGCGTCCCTTATCAACGTTTGCTGATGATCAAGCCAAAATCCCAGTATACTCCTTATTTCGGAAAACGAGAAGAGCATCAAGTACAGACCACACACCACAAGTGACGACGGCAAGAAGGAAAATCCAAGTTTCGCTTGGTTGTCGTCACTTCTGGTGTGTGGTCTGCACTCGACGCTCTCCTCGTTTTCCGAAATAGAGTATACGCATGCAAGTACGCCACCAATTTATCTGCCTCAAGAGGATCCAAAGCTTGTTCATCTGTCTGAGTAGTTGGATTTAGGATCAGTTGTGGTAAGCTCAAGGGGATCCTCTTCCAATATCCACAAGGGAGCCGTATTAGGGGATTTTACAGTTTTGGTAGGTGTGGATTTGACTGGAAAAAAGTAAAGTGTGTGGAATTCGTTCACCCACCATTCCCCCCCCCCCCGACGGGCTTTCGGAGTTTTGAGTTGTGAAGTTGGAAACTTTGGAGTAGCAGTAAGGACAAAGAGTTGCCCTATGCTGACAATTTGATCCAGAGTGAGGTTTGCTCTTCTAAGGATTGCCGATATGCAACAAGCCACCTCTTAGCCACTGCGCTGTTTATTGGCAGAAACCTTGCCTAGCCGCCGATTTTGAGATGATGTCACATTTTTTTTCTTACGAATTCAATGTGTTGACGGTGTTGGTAGGATGGTTGATGCGTTGGCATGAAGATGACCACTCTTAGCGTCAGCCGAATGCATGACGCACCCAAAGACGCGCTGCTCGGCTCCGAGTACTTCATCACTTCATAGCAAACTATAGAAAAGTAGGACTTTGTAAGAAGTCTCTCAGGGGAGGACAGGCCTGAACTTCAGAATGCGTATATAGTGGTGCGCATGCAGTATGTTCAATCTAATCTCTGACCCATCCAGAAGCAGCCTCTGTGGATTTGGGACTTCTGAGGGGAGACATAGGGACCCTTTTTTTCAGAGACGTGCAGTTCCCCGGGGTTATAGGGATAATTTTCGTGTAAAATTCGTGAACTGAATGCTACTGCGGGGTAGAGGTCGTGAAATCCCTTGGAATTGAGCCAATGGGGTGATGACGAGACGATTACGTGGCTTACCAAATTTGGCTGCAGAACAGCTTTCTGACCCTCGATCCTTCGAATGGAACTGCACACCACTATTTTCTTAACTTTGAGACTTACTAGAAGGCACGTGCCGAAACATCTTTCGGTGAAACTCAGCGAAGGTGTCAGGAGAAAAGGGCGACATCATGAGGTCGTTTTGGTGGTTGCATGACACAAAGGGGCCAAAAATGGCCATTTTTGGCCCCTTTGTGTCACACAAAAAATTGCATGAGCGTTTGAAAACATGAAAAACCTGACGATTTCATGAGCATGAACAGTTTCCATAATTGAGTCCAGGAGGCAAGAATATACGGCAATTTTTTTCGACCGCTTTTCACTAAAAATGGATTTTTCAGTCGTAAATTGCTTTTGTTTCGACGGAACTTCCTAAAGACTTACTAGAAAAGAGGATATTTCTGAGATCGATTCGTGCAAGCTACCTACGCCATTTGACGAATGTTGTTTACAATGTGAATCGTACTCATCAAGCGCTTGGTGGGAACGGAAATAGCCGTTCGATGCGATTAAACCTCAGTGCCTAGAGCCCTGCCTGACTAGCAACAGACTGCTTTCACTTGACCACGACACGTTCCAGAAAAACAAATTGGAAGGGTGCCATAGGACCAGTAGCCATTGAATACGCAGGGATGAGACGTTATGGATTAAACATATACTACAATAGTAGAAAAACCTCCGTTGACAAAAAAAACAAAGATAGCGCAGTGGATAGAAGAGTTTCGCTCGTGCGTGCTCCAGGGGACGATTCCCGCAATGATGCTTTGACCGGACTTCTGTTCTCTAGAGAACAAGTAATCACAGCGACACTCGCCGAAGGCATAGGTATATCCCCTCTAATACTACGAAATAAGTGGATCATTGTCATTGTTTCTTGTTTGATCCATAGCGCGCATTCAAATTTATTATAAAAACGATTCTGAGTGGACATACAGTGTGTTGCGCACCCCGAAGGAAACTGTAGTACTTCGTCTTGCGTGCTTCATTCTACAAAGGAGCACAATCGAAAAATTTGCCTTTGACCCGGTGCTCTGTCAGCCGCCCGTTGAAGTGTTTTCGCCAACAGTCCCTACCTCACTGCAGGACCTCCCAGGTGCACAGCAGGGATCTCATGTCGTTTTCGAGATGAATGAATGCGTTCAAATATCTGTGTGTCCTTTTTCCCTTCAAAAAAAAAATGCTTCACTTTTGCCCCAAAAGTAAGGAGACGAATCTTCAATATACCTACGATAACCCTTAGTATTTGCAAATAGCCTTGCATTGCCGCAATCGCTATACTTCACACGGTCGTTGAAGCTAAGCAAGTTCGTCTCTATCCCTCCAGGCTCTCCATATTTGTTATCACCACTGTGTGTTTAGGTTGGGAGGAGAGGATGGCTGATGTCAGAATTACCGAGTTCTTCTACGAAGACATATGAAGAGCGGCGACAAGAGTGCTTAGAATGAATGGATTTGACGAGATTAAGAAAAGTTGAGGCTAAAGAATGATGGAAAAGTACTCAAAAGTTCATAATCAGCTCTACAAGCTTCATTAGAGAAACGATTTTGAGTGCAAAACAGTGGCCACACCTAGAAAGATTACGGATGAGGCATCCCCATGTGCTTCATTTTGGCCTAGTCTCCCAAAGTAGAGGCGCAAAGCATAAAGTATCCATCTTGACACTGAGCCACGTCTTAAGAAAGCTCAATGATTTTGAAAAGGTCAGTGAGTCAGCTTCCTAAAGGGCTTCAGAAAGGATTTAGGGATATCACGCAATATCACGGACTTACTAAAACATGATTATTGAATCTTTGCAGGGAGGATTATTTTGTTGAGAAGCCTTAGCAAAGAAAAAGGATTGAAAAAGTCTCACCTTTGGAATACAAGCACTTTGAAGGCGAGGCGAGCGTCTTTTTCAATACCCTCCAGAGGTAGCTGAGAAACGCAATGATAGCAATTCAACATCCAAGCTCCGTTTAGTGTTGACAGTATAGCGAAAGCGACGGCAAGCCTCATCATAGGCGCATATTGGCTGAAATTTGTACTCCCAATCAGGGAAATGCCAGCTTCAGGGGTAAAATGTAATATGAATAAGAGGGGGCAAATGAAGAATGAACCAAAACAGTGATGCGCGAAGCCTATGAGATAGCCTAATTCGCTTAGCTATAAATATAATCGGCTTCGATAAATCGAATGTGTTTTGGCAGTTAACGGATTAATGATGGATTAAGAGCAGAGTGGTATTGGTGGTGGTTAACGGCGAGGCTTCCAGCGCCATGCGGTCACCCAGGCAACCTGACGATAACGATGAGTGCGCCGACAGCAGCTTGCACGCAAGTGTGACAATTCGCCACGGCTGCAAGCATGCCCGTAAGTGGTCCTTCTACCCTAAATTGGCGGCTATTGACGATGGAGACGTTCTCGGAATTGCCAATTCTGAAAAGGTTACAACCAAGCCAAGGGCATTCTGAAAGTGTATATTGAGCCTTAGCCCACCTCAGAAGATCGCTCAGCTTCTATTCATCGAGGTTTCCCTTACGCTGCCCTTGTTCCCGGAAGTGCCAGTGACCGTAGCCGGTGATTATTCCGGAAATAGAAACCCTGGGGTGACCTTCGCCAAACAAAATGTCGGCGACAGAGGGCATTCCCCGTAACCTTCAATGGTGCCGATCAAATGATCAGTGATTATACTAGAGGATCAACTGCATTCTTTAATTAGCTCTTCAGTCATTCTTCTCAAAATAAGTTGTATTTAACTCTACATTCGAAGTTCAATTCTGTGGGTCTCAGGCTGCCCAAATACTCACTTTATTCTTCGTCGGACCTGCACCTTGATCAAGAGAAGCTACAGCACAGAAAACTTCAAAGACCTGAAGCTTATTCGTGATTTATGTGGATCGCTGAATGATGATAGCTTGTGCCTGCCAAAGCTGTGAACTACCGTGATGGTTGAGTATAATCGCATAGTGAATAAAATTCACCACAACTCGGTTTTTAGGTTTCTAACGATCGCTGCCTTCTCTGGGAGAATGTAAAATCGATTAAAGCACAATAAAGACTGAAGTGTGCGAATGATTCCCTTCGGTCTGCAGGATAGAAACCAGAGGACAATCACAATTGCTGCATTAACGTACACGGAGATCACCCGCAAATCTGCTTCAACTTACTTTGCATGGTCCCCCACGCGCTGGGACCATGCAAAGTGAGTTGAAGTAGCTGCGAATTTCCTCTTTCATCAGACTGTTGTCTAGCACCCTATTATCTGTTGCGCTTTCTCACCCTATACCCTCCTCTCCGTGCCTAGTCTCTCACTATCTTGCCTTCAACCGATTAGAAAGGTGGGTAAGCCCTTAACCAGAAAGTATTCTACGGATCCTTTTCCTTCTTTTACTGTAAACCCATCTCGTGCCTTTTACAAGAAATCATTTTTCCGTAACCTTTGCGTACTAGTTCCAAGAGAATACGCGGTGCATCTTAGAATAACTGGCTATTAGTGAGCGCTCCCACCCTTCTCTCTAGAAATTGAAATGGATAAAGGGAACCGTTCAAAATTCCTAATTTTTGACGCTCGTTGAGTTACTGTGATGACAAGGAAATTTCCGCCGGCCAAGTTACAGGGCGGGTCATATTACACACATATTTTAAAAGGGCACGTCAGATTTATCGAAAGATGACGCTGGTGATTCGCTTCAGATCACCGAGAACGAGAAGGTTAACGTCTCATAGAATCACATTAACATCTCTCTCCCAATTACCCTTCAGTTAGTGCAAAAGCCAATTCGTGTACGTGAAAATCCGAAACGGTGATACGGAACATATTTTTTGTTTTGGATTGTCGTCAAATGCCCTGTTTATCAGTGGTGGTCTATCGACAGCGGTGCAGTAGCGGCTAGTGCTGTCATGAATTTGACCGTTTTCTTTCCCGCAACCCTCTTCTCTTAAAGAAATTATTCCTTGGCCCAAAAGTTTCTCCACTGATTAATTTAAGTTTCGATGAACCGTCCCTCCTGAGATGACTCCTATACTAGCGTATTTCTCTCGAAAAAGAAGCACTTCGTGTTGATCATTCTGTCGGGTTAACACCGTGTATTCGGAGCTTCTTGGTGTCACTTAAAGTAGCAGTCCCAGCAGGATCAAAGTGGGCGTGGCAGCCAACGGTCGCAGCTCGAATTACCGGCCGGAGATCGCGTGATTGGCTGCGAAGGCATTTGCGATCGTTAACCGACTTCAACTTGTTTCTGTGGTCCCGAAACGATCGCAAATTCCTCGCAGCTGCGATCTCCACGGCTGGCTAGAGGGGGTGCGACCGTTGACCGCGACGCCCACTTTGATCCTGCTGGGACTGTTGCTTTAAGTGAATATTCGAATCAGCCAACGATACAGGAGCCATCAAGTGTGAAGTCAATGTATGTAGTTGTGTCTTCGATTGAGTATGACACATACAATGTGACCCTGAATGGGAAGAAGGCTTGGTCGCCTGAGGATTTCTCTTCTAAAACTGAATATGCTTGCGGAGCGACTTTTTTCTTGCCTCCCCCACCCTCTTTATATGTCCATATGGAGATGAAGTGAATTTGAATTAAAACTAATTCGAAAACTGTCGAAGTGTTCATGAAGACAGCTGCCCACTTTTGCTCAAAGATGTGATGATGGGGATTTTTGTTTCCATTGCTCCGAAAAGGGATCTGATGTGGTGGCACCACTACGTAAACTAAATGAAATCCTGAACCATGATTCGTCTAGTCCAACGAAGCCTTTCATTCTTCTGCGTAGCACAACTGTGGCTGGCATCGGCTAGCAAGCACACGCCACTTGGTAGGTCACCCCCGATAAGGAGACTCTCGCTTCAGAATGGAAGTGAAGTCCTTGGCGCATCCCCAAAAGAGGTTGATCAACGCCGAATCTTTCGTTCTTTGCCTATCATTGTTATATACGGTATTCTAATCGCATATTCAAAGCTCACTAGGTACCCTATCAACAAATGGATCAGGTTAACCCGGAAGTGAGATGCAAGCACTTCTCAACAAGTTGGGCGATATCTGCTCCTATAGCACAGGCCCCGTGCGCAGTGATAGGTGTGTACAAGTGTGATATATTCAATCAGAAGATTGAACCGCCACTTTTGGGACAATTTGAGCCAACTCTTAAGTTTAGACTCAACCTGAGAAATCGAGAAGTTCACTTATCTGTCAATCCTTCACTTGAGACTGGTGCTGGGAATAGAACTTTCAACTTTCTACACATACTGCAAAGAAGAAACTTCAAAGAGAAAACTGTAGCTGGCTTGCCTGTGCATCATCTTAGGATCTACTACAAGGTACGGGGACACGGGCAGGCACTCCCTCCCACTCCCATCTCCCCGTCACCCATGAATGGTCAACTTAACAGTACTATAATAGTTGGGAACGCCTACACGGGTCTGGGTCCTACCTTAAATTCATATCTCTACTGAAGGCAAGGCGTTGGATAAAACTGATGAGAAGGAACGCTGGGTAATGAAAGTAGATGTACAGAACGCTGAATAATGAACGTGAAGGTACTGACCTGGTTAAAAGTGAAAAACCAAACAATGAAATCACCGAAAACACTGAAATTAAGAGCTTAACCATCCTTAAGGTCGGCGAAATGGTGCAACAGCGTGACCGAAGACGACAAAGTAGGCGAGAGAGCTCGCGGTAGGAGAGGGAGCAAGCAGGCGGCGGTAGTGGCCGCCTCCAAACAATTTCTTGTGAGAGCCGGTAATCGGGAGTAAGACTAAGTCTAACTTAGGTAAGATGCCATTGACGGGAATGTGCTCGAATAGGACCATTTTCCATTCCATTGAGAAGGTTTCATCCGTGAGCAAGCAAAAGAAGTTAGCGTCAGAGTTTTCCAAATCACGTTTGTCTCTGTTCGGTGCGTCAACCCCAAGAGGAACTTCCTTAACACCGAACATAGAACACTCTCTGAAATTCTCCTTCCGTCATCAGCACAAGAATTGCTGTCGTCACCGGACAGGGAATCGCATAATCGTCTTTTAAGAGGTCGCAGAAGTACCTCTTAACAGTTATCTTCGAGACGAGCTATTTTGAGGTTCAATAAAATGAGAAGCATTTGCTAAAATGGCTCCGATGTTGTTTTATTTTCTCGTACTGTAATTCCTCCATCCTCCTGTCGTTTCTTGCCTTCTTCTCAGTCGGCTCCTTGATTACCGTATGCGGTGTTATTAACCTATATGTACGACCAAATTACTGCAGTTGAGTAATTCCATGGGGTACCCGACCGTAGCCCGTCGCGCGGCGAGGAGGCGGAGACGCAGATGGGTCAGCTAGTAGATGCAACGCGTACTGTAGCCATTTTCACGTCTGGTTGATTAGAATGTGCTACGGTACGTCCCACTTCACACACTACGAGCTGCAACTCGTACGCTGACCCCTCTGCGTCCCTGCCTCCTCGCCGTGCGTTGGGTCTCCTGTCGGGTAACCAACATGATGAGCAACGCCTCCCAAAGGAGCTTCATTCCATCAATCAGGAGTGGACAGATAGTGGAACAATGAAGTGGTTGGCTCTGAATAAGAATATATTTATATTAAAGGACCTATCAGGTCCAGACATTTTACATTCGTTGAAACCATGGCAGTTATCCTCATTGAATTGCGAACTGATTTACGGTCTTTATGAGAATTCATGAGAATCAACTGCTTTGACGAATCTTCGAACAGAGAAGTGAAACACGAAAATAAACGAGGCAAGGGGTTGGAGGTTGGTATACAACAGAATCAGCAGAAAAACAATCAGGATTTTTTTGCCCTAAGCTGCTTTCATACTTTGCGCCGGTGCGGACGTTGCGGACGCCGCGGAATAGTGTGGAGAGCGTCAGTGCGCGCTCTGGCGCATGACGCGTACTTGGCGTACAGTCGGCGCTTTTCGATCGATAATTCCAGTTTTATTACATTCTATTTTCAAGGGTTCCATGTGCCATGTTGCTTTCACCCGTGTTTTTTATTTGAAACATTTTCTATTTTAGGTGAGTCATTGTTTTTCGATTGTCGTAGAACGTTTAGGTTCGTGCAGTGTGTCTGAAAGTTGCAGTAAGCCCTCAGGTGAGTTCATTAGTAAGCAAAAACAGTGATTCATGCAAAAAAGGAAATGTCGTGAACTAAAAAGCGCGAACGAAGGTAAAACGGCACACGGCTCAAAACCTCGAAAAATAGAAAATGCCTCAAAATTAGCATTATTGAGCGAAAGTTACCGGCAGTGCGCGAAGCACGCTTTATGCGCTAGTGCGCGTGTTGACGCTTTTTGCAGTGTTCGCACCGACCGCACCATGCGCACTGGCGCAAAGTATGAAAGCAGTCCAAGCCTGCGTGATCGTGTATATATGATGATCACTCGTTGATTTAGGTGGGAAAGTCCAACAAATGTCTTTATTGAAGAGAATAAAACGTATTGATATAGAAAATATTTGATCGGAAGCCTGATACGGCAGAGATCGACAATATGCACTAGTATGGCTGGGGTCAACCGCACATTGGGCAGTTTCCAGCAGGGGGTGATCGTATTTACGATATTCAAAAGAGGGGATGTGCGGTGAGGATGAGGTCAAAAAGCTCGAAAAATGGATTGTATTTGTGAAAGTTGAAGGAATCGTGGCTGCGACCTCTGCCGATGTGAATCTCCGAATCTCAGCCCATAAACTTCTCGACCTAGCACGCCGATGATGAACTGAAGGAGCTCCGTTCCCTCATTGCAACTTCATTTTGCCATCGTTATTTGGTAGGGAAGAAGTTAATACTTGCATGCTTGGGATTGCTTTGTTTGTTTGTTTAACGATGTTAGTTGTGCGCCCATAACAGCAGTCTGCCTACCTTCCAACGATGCAAACAATTTCAATTTTGATTTATCAAAGAACACCACCAATTTCTAAGGAACTCATAAAAGCACATAGAAGTGTTATGGACTCCCTCTTTCCTCAGCGCCGATAGGCCGTGAGAGCCCGATTCCATAGAATGCTCTAACCATAAGTTTAGTAGATAGTTCAATTTGTTCTTTACCCCACCCTTTATGATCTGATTGCTTACTTCAGCCATTCTGCTGCCGATCACATACTTGTTTGTTGTTGTTATGTAGTTACTCATTTACTCGCGCTAATGTTATAAATAAGCCTGCTAATCAGCACTACGAAGGAAGTTTTTATATCGAACTATAGGTTAGTTTGAAAATGTAATTGCGAGAGTTTTGGGGGAGCTAGGATAGGTTGGAGCAACGACATGTCGCGCTGATATCGCATATACGGTCCGTAGATCGAGTTCCGTATTGAATTTCGCCTAGGTCGAAAAAACTATTTCATTCCGTCTGGATCGGTCAAGTGAGGTGGTGTCCGAGTGGAAGAAATACGGTACTGAACCGAATGATTATGATTGTTATATTACTTCAATATCATTTTACTATGCTTCAAAAATTGTTATATTATAAACATTTAAATTGAATATTTTCGTATCACTATATATCAACAAATACTATCATATTATTATATTATTATTTCTATTCTGTGTATACTCCTCTTCAAAAAACGAGAAAGTGTCGGATGCAGACCATATACCATAACTGACGACGGTCGCGAAAACATGGCAGTTGACAATGTCGCTTTTTCGCGGCCGTCGTCCGTTATGGTATACGGTCTGCACCCGACACTTTCTCGTTTTTCTGGAGAGGAGGGTATGTTTCTTCCCTTGTAAGAAAGGAGAGATTATTATAAATTGTTTCTTCAGCGCTCATGTCTTTAGGGGAAGGGGGTGGGGAGGGGGAGGGTGGGACATTTAAGTTAATGAGCCTATTGTTGTGCTTGAAGCTGAACCTTAGGCAGCTGGAGGGATTCTGGGGTAGGATGTAAGCAATATGTGCTCTCTTTGCTTTCCTCCCATCTCTTGGGTTTAGTCCTTGTAGGTCGCATCTACCATGGCCCCTGTTGTGATGTCTTCCCACGCCAAGGCCCAAAGGCCGTTTATTCTCTTCAGGCAGCACTGAGTCCTCGCCTGAGGAAATCTAAAGAACAACCGTTACAAGACGAGTATCAAAAATTGTACATTAACTTAACTATACTTAATCAATATTAATTGTTACGGTATTACTACTTATTAATGAATGTGCTGCATATTTGCGACCTACTACCTTCATGTTTTCCATAGAAAATTACAATGCAAGCCATTTTATGAGGAGAGGGCGAATTACCAGTCACTAGGTAATATTAGCAATGATAGCCGAATTTATGGCTCATACCAAAAAAAAGTTCGAAACGATTTTTCAGTACTTTTAAACCCTAGGGCTTATTTGCCTATCGGGCGGTTTCTAAGAACAGTCTTTAAAAAACAGTTATCAAAAACAGGTTACCCTATCGGCGCCTACTTTACACATTCTCAGACATCTGTCTTTTACGTATGTGGCCTAGCGGGTCATCTGCCATCAATTTGCTTTCTATTTTAAGATTTCCCTACTACTCAGTCACAAAGGAATCTCCGGGAGTACCCTGGGTCGGCAGTCATGTTGACGTCCTGCGGGTGGGCTGCCGGTGAATTCCCATTCCACCACCCTGTGGGCTTCTGATCTCATCTTCACTCGATTTTTCCCAAGCATCAGAATGAAAATGAGTGTTCTTTGGAAAGTGCAAAGAACCTGAAATCTACCCGTAACTGATGAGTAATTCCGAACAGAAAACTCTTATCTGCTCGAGTGGGATCATCACGTAAACTGTTCACTGCTCTCGTTTAGGATTCCGACGTAACCTCAGTGGGTTCTCTGGTCTTGTAATTTGCACTCCTGCTGGGGAATTTGAAGGTGTGGCTTGAAATCGTGACGTAGTCATGGGTCGTTCCCTAACTGCTTTGTTCCTCCCCCCTCGGTAGGAACGTATCACGTGTACCAAATCGGGCACAATGGTTACCAAAAATAGACCGCACTATCGGCAATGGCAATGGTCCGCCTACTTTACACCTTCCCAGATCATCAGACATTTCCCTTGTATGTGGCCTGACAGGTCGTCTGACCTCACTCACTCTTCCGCTGTGATTCATTCCTAACGCTTTGTCGAGAAGTGATGCTTTGAATTGTTGTAGGCCAAAACTGGCATAGACGGGGTCTAATTTGCCACCAACTTTCCGATTCTGCCGATCTGTCCCCTTTTGGTACCGGGAAACGGCCATCCAAAATCACTATATAGGTGGGAACCACGGTAAGGTTCTTTGGGATCTCGGAGACCAGGTTATGGTGGAACCGACGGTAACCTTTTAACAAGAATTACCCGTAGCGGTAGACCTTTCGATGTTTACTTCCGGTGATCTTTTTCTACCGATTGAAGCAAGTGAAGCAGATATGGAGGTTCCGTTTCGGTTCAAAATTTTACCTATGAATAACCCCTTTGGTGGACATACAGGCTGCGGCAAGTTTTCTTTCGTGCTCGCTTTTTCCATGGTTGAAGGATTACTTACCGCCTCAATTTGAAGCTTCTGCCTGCGCACTGTCGCGGACCTCTTCACTCCTCAAGGCTCAGTCCTAAGGCTTCACCCGTTCTCTAATCGTCTGTGCTCTCCGCCATTCGTGGCAGGACCGTAGAAGAAAACTCAAGTAGTCCTGCACACCCAAAGGGCATTGTGGCTACAACCAGTAATCAACACTGTCCATTAAGCCGCCAGAATGGCGCCAGACGACTTTTTCAGCTATTCTACCTTTCGATCTCACGAACTCTGATCTTGCACGTGTTACCGTGTGCCCGCCTTTGATTCGATTTCACCTCCCATCCTTTCGCCTCTGATAAGGTCACAACGGCTCGCAAACTGATACGCAAACTGCTGCTATCGCTTGAACTCGAAGCGCTTCGTTTCTTTCCTCTACACCTTTCGCACCAATTTCGCACGCAGCACAACCCTTTCACACCTCTTTCACACCGATTCGACTATTCAGCACGTACCCTCGGTGCACACGCCCGAAGGGGGACACTGGAGCATCACCGGCTGAATGTGGGCCATCGCTACATTCAAGGCCTCTTATGCCCAGGAAGCCTACCGTCGGTGAAAAACACTATGAGATTGATGCGAGGAAAGTTAGTTGAGTAACCTTAAGCGTAATCTAAACCTAACTCAGGGTGGCTAGCAGAGATGCTCAAGACTAACCTGTCCGAAAAGGGAATTTTCAATAGTTTCTATGAGTTTCTCTAAGTTTCTAATTCTTGAGTTTTTCAAATCTGTACAATTTCTGATATTTGGCAAATCGGGACTATTCCTCAACTGAAAGCAGCTTTATCGCCTCTAAAGATTTACTAGACTGGATGAGCCCTCTTTAGCCTGTTTTTGGACGAGTTACGCCACTGTTTGGGCTGAGGGTTCTCCTCGAGTTTTCCACAATCTATACTTTCCAGTATTGGGCAAATCGGGGACTGTTCTGCAATTCTGAAAGAAATTTCATCGCATATGAACATTTTTGGACTAAATGAGCCTTTTTCTAGTCTGTTTTTGGACGAGTTGCGGCGCTCTTTGGGCCGAGCATTCTTGACTCTATCTCTCCAAAATGTAGTGAATGTTTGAAATGGTTTCTCCAGCAGTCGGCCCTCTCCTCTTTGTTCTATCTTTAAAATTGGCCTCTTGGGCGCTCATGTCCTTGAGGGAGGGCATCACAATAGGGCCGGTGGTAGGTGACACTAGGACTAAGCCCTGGGACGGGAGAAACACCAAGTAGAACACATATTGCTTACTTCCCTGTCATTGCCTATGGCTTACTCCCTAGCACAACAATTGGTTCACTAAATTGGATGTCCCCCCCCCCCCCTTCAAGGACATGAGTACTGTTCTCCTGATAAAGATTACCTCAAATGTTCCGCTAACGCTAAATGCTCTTCGTGATACTCATGACTTTTCTTCTCTCTCATTTTTGTTTCACCCCTACTTCTCATATCTTTTCCTGTTCCCGTCGATGATTTAACTGCATACTACATATAGAGCAGACAAAATAATTTTCTTATTTAGTTCTAATTTGCCTTTACTCGATTTCATCGCATTTCTCCAACAGTGATGGTTTTCTCGCCAGTCTCCACAATTTCTTCAGGTAACCTTTGTAATTTTTTGAGTTTTTACTTGCAATGCATTCTAAATAAACTCTATCTCGTAAAACGAGAAGAGCGTCGAGTGCAGACTATACACCTTAACTGACGACGGCTATGTCTTTTTTCTTCCAGTCGTATTTTGTGGTATTTAGTCTGCATTGGACGCTGTTCTCCATTTTGAAATAGTGGTGCTACAAAGTATGGAATCTCTGTGCTGTGACCGATCGAGCCATTTAACGGCCGGCCGTAGTCAGCAGAAAAATCGCCCGTCAAAGGAACGCGGGGTTTTGATGGTTTCGAATGACATGACGTTCCCGATTTTTCAGGTTATCTAAATCCATTCCGTAAGCAATCACTAAAAGGAAAGCATTCCCCACCACCGTCACCGACGTCATCAACGCAATTGTCACCATCGTGAGTTCAATTATTCTCTTATTGGATGAAACGACTCTTTTGAGCCGATTGGTCCTCCGAGCCTCATTACCTGCTTTCAGATGGTGCCTGTGGTTGGTTTCCGCCCTTCAAGGTCATGAAATCACCAGCGATGTAAGGCGTAAGCTAGCCGACGACATTGAGCAGATGAGCTATGTCGAGCAGGAAGAGCTCATCGAGTTCCTTGAGGTAGTTGATCACCTTTTTCCAGTTCACAGCTCGGCATCCAGTAATCCCTGTATTTCAGACCGGAGTCGCTCCATCTACACTTGAGAATAACGCCTGCAAACAGTTCCTCTGTAATACTACTGAGCTCTGTTCAGTGCTTGTTTCCAAGGATCCTGAGGTTCGTTTCTTCTGGATGGCTAACCCGAAAATAAATAATTAGATTATGTAAAAACAGTGCCTCAAAATGATAGGAGTGGGGGAGTACAAACGTAGTACGACCTTCGTTTTGCACGTGCCCTCATATAGTAGCCGAATTAGTAGGTAGTACAAAGTAGGGTTGGTTTGCAGACATCGAGGGAGAGCCAATTGGATACCTTCAAGGACTCCTAAAATGATTTTTAAAAGAAGCAAAAGAACTCCCAACTAATCTCAGAACTGGACTCCTTTGGGTGGAGCAGCTTCTGCCTAATTCAATAATGAGTTGATGGGAAAAAGATCTTCTCATAGGCTGCTCCACTAGCTACCCGTGAAAAAATCCTCCGTACAAGTTGCAAAGTTCCACGAAATCTTGCAGAATCACGAAAAAAAAATTACCGAATATTTTTTTGGCGGACCTCTTTGACTTGCACTTTCGAGGAATTCAGACAACTGATAACGATGGCGCCTCCTAACGATTGACAGCAGTGCCTTAGCTTAACTTGGCGCTGACTAAGTCGTTTTTTATGCCGCGTGCTGCCGTCATCAATCTGTCGCATCGATTTTTTAATGCTGATATGGAACCTGCTTCCGGGTAGAGAATATTCAAGGAAGGGGAACAGGTTGGAGTGCATGTCTTCTTGAGAAGATTCTACCGACGGGGGGAATCATTACTTGGGGAAGTATTGCATGAGAGGGCCACCGCGGTAGACGGTGTGGCGCTTATTCATAGATCGGACTCCGCTGCGACCTTCTGTATCTCACGAATTCCTCCACTTAGCATGAAGTCAGCAGATAATGCTTTGAGCACCGCTAGACTTCTGAGTGATTGTAAAGGACCAAAGCGCGTACAAACAATACGGGATGCTTGTTGAAAGACAGGTGCGTGGCACAGCCCAATCGGGTTCGCCATGCATTTGAATTCGTGTGAAAGGTTGACCGCATGAATTGCGGACTTGACCAGAATAGAATACCAAAGCAGACCGACAAACAACAATTCAACGAAAACAACAACAATGAATAATCCTACCAGTTTCTAAGAATGATGGGTTATTAACAAAACTTTCGCCTCAGGCGGGACTCGAATTAAATATACCATGAAAAGCTGAGTTAGGGATTCGCGCGCGATTCGCTCGATCCCCTACTAGCGAATGGCTTGATGCAACATGCTCGATTCGCAAAGTATGGCATCAGCCTCAGAGGGAAACCGTGCCCCTGTAGCCTTAACAGTAGCGCACCTGTCCGGTAAGCACGAGCTGGAGGTTTGAATACCGCCTGGGCAGAAGTTTTGCTCATAACCCAGCAGTCTTGTGAAACAATCACAAAGCGATCTGCTTCGTAAAATAGCGGTCAACAAGCAAAACAAACGTGCTAGTTTCGTCTCAAAAGGAAGGATCTCAGCAATCAATCAGTAGTGGAAACAGCTCAAATATGCTTTTTCAACTCCTGAATAAATAGTTATCTTTCAGAATCTGGTCATTCTTTGGAATCAACTCTTCCATCGTACTCTTCCAGCATTGCAGAGTGTATTATACCCCCTTCAGGTGAGTAACTGAAAGCACTAACCTGTTTACCTGAATCTAGAGACTTGTAGACCTTACCTGTATTGTAAACATACCTGTTTTCATGCTGAACACCACCCTTAACTCAGCATTTTTCAGCGTACACGACCAGATTTCGACATACGTCGGACAATTCTCACAATATTTCGTGATAGAGTGCTTAGCAAGGTGAGTCCAGCTTTCGTGCCTGTGGTGGCCTTTCAGTCAATCATTGAAACTCTTCAGGTTCTCCGTGATGTCCAGGAGCGGATACCTATCTTGGAACCGATGTTGTACACAGTAATCCTCGAAACTGATAGCCTTAGCGACGAAACCCGACAATTTGCCAATTTGGCAGGCCGGATAATGGGCACGAAAAACGTAAGTGACCCCGTATCATCTTTCAATCCCCCGGATCGCTTCAATCGCTTCAATTTCAGAAAACCCCAGTGCCGGTGGTTTCCCGGATACGTTCCAAAACACTGCCCGACAAACCGACAACACCAAAAAAAGTCACGTGGAGCGATATGAGGAAATCGGCCACGTTCAGTGTATAGCTTTACCTAGCCCTATGAACTCGTCCACATCCTTGTTTACAAGTTGTTTACCTATTCACTTCTTGCATACCTCTTTTCCGCTCACTACGCGGCGTGCGCATCTCTCCTCATCTCAGCCACACGCCCACGCAATACAGGTGTTTTGTAGATTTATATGTAATTATTCGAATTTACTCTTATAATTTTATATGTATTGAATTTATTCATAAGCATAAACATTCATTCATTAACATGAATTTCTTATGCACACAATGAGACCACAGTGATCGACAAAAACAACAATATCCACAGTTAGGGCAAAGGGCGGAGCCTTGGAAGAAAAGGGGCGGAGTTTGGAAAAGGGGCGGAGTTGTAAATGACTATGTTACAGAAAGCTACCTAAGGGTGGAGATGAGAGGTAGGGGAAAGAGCGTTTCATAGGCAAAAATGCCTTTCAATTCGACGTTCACACGGTTCGCATTCGACTCGACAACAATAGTGAAATTTGCAATTGCACTGATCGACCTCGAAAAATACTCGTCGCTCAAATCCCCGATTGCAGCACAACTGAAATGGCCAGGGGGTGAAGGCTAAACTTGACAGGTTTTCCTCAGAGAACTCACCAGCTGGCAACCATCCACTCCTTGGGAGGTAACATTGCACTCGCGCCCTTTTGTGCCAAAAATTCCACGAGCCGGATCAGCATCGCAAAAATCTGGCGACGGGCTCATATAGATCTGGAATACTTGTATATGTAATTATAAAATGGCTCACAACCGTGCCCATATTGGGAAACTGACAATCCCAGAAATGATTGCACCAAGCTTCTCAAGAGGAAGCGCAGTGAAGCTGTGCGGAACAAAAGGCCTACTGCTGCAAAAATAGTCTCGAGTTTCTGCGCGAAATGGACTAGAAGCCGAGGGTAATGGCTGGAAGAAGAGAAAAGATTCAGCAGCCCTTAGACTGCTTTCATACTTTGCGCCGGCGGACGTTGCGATTAGTGTGGACAGTGCGAAGAGCGTCAGTACGCGCCCTGGCGCATGACGCGCACTTGACGCACTGTCAGCGCCTTTCGATCGATAATGTCGGTTTTATTACACTCGTTTTTTAGGTGTTCGTTGTGCCATGTTGCTTTCGCGTGTTTTTTGAAACATTTTCTTTTTTGTGTGAGTCATTGTTTTCCAATGGTTCTAGAACGGTTAGCTTCGTGCCGTGCATTTGAAAGTGGCAGGCAGGTAAGCCCCAGGTGTGTCCATTAGTAAGCAAAACCTGTAGTTCATACAAAGAAATAGTTTCGAGCTAAGAAAATGCGAGTGAAAGCAAAACGGCGCACAAAACGTCAAAAAATAGAAAAAATGTCTTGAAATTGAAGTTAAGATTATCGATCGGAAGGTACCGACTGTGCGCTAAGTCCGCGTCAAGAGTCAATGCGCGTATTGACACTCTTCGCACCGACCGCACCGACCGCAACGTCTGCACTGGCGCGAAGTACGAAAGCAACCTTACCATTGTTGTCTAACTGCTTTAAAGTTTGTGGGAAGGAAACGAACATCAGAGGTTAAGAGCTGTCACTGGGCCTATGAAACTTCAAGGTGGGTAGGTAGTAAAGGTCTGGTCACTTCATCCGGCATTCCGTAGATACATTTGTGGGCAATGGCTTCTATACCCGCTTTAAAGACTTTTATACCCATTTTAGAAAGTTTCAGAGCTACCATCGAAAAGTTCGGACTACAAATGGTAGTGGACGGACGAGCTCTCGGTCACTTTACCGGTCAAAATCCGAGTATACTTGACACCTTATTATCAATACTCTATCATGATTTATGTTTTTACCTTCACCATAGAAGGAAGTGGTGGCGCCACTTATCACCTGGACAGCAGGAATCAAATAACGGACTTTTCGCTGACTGTCTAAGCCAATCAAACCTTCCTTCTCTCTGGGTGGGCCTATTGCACCAGACTTGTCTGTGAGGAAAAACACTGACATGTACGTCAGCTGCATGAGTCATTGCATAGCCATGTCAATTGAAAATGCCCTGTCACTTTGAGTGGAAGGCGAATGTATGGCGCACCCAAAAAAGAGACTGATCACATCAGATCCTCTATCCTAACTTTTCCATATTCATTATTTCCTGCTTTTTTGCTTTCCGTTTCATTCTCTTGTGTTCATCTTTTCATGTTTTGGACTGGACCAACAGGTACGGTAGACAGATGAGGCGCTCCTCCCTGATTGAGCCGATTTGCTCGATACAACAGCCAGCGAACGGGTCTCCGGCCTCGTCCCCGGACTGTCTGCTACTTCCTGATCCTAACGGGAGAGCCTGGTTGGCCTTGATGGGGATTGGTCCGTGAGCTACTACGTCACGGGCTACATCTGGGGCAGCGGTGTCAACTGTTGATGTAAGAAAAACTCCAGGTATTGTGCAAGGCGGTAAGCATGCCGCATTTTTGGATACGGTAGGCGCGAAATGTATGCACGTGGGACTGCTGCCCGCTGCTATGGTGTTGCAAGAACGAGAATTGCGGAAATTTGTGAGCCAGAAGGAGTGTAGCCAATCTAGAGGGGGGGGGTGAGGGCTGAAGGCGGCCACTTGACATGCGTGAAGAGCTGCAACGTGTGGCGTTCCTTCATAGCGTTTCGTCACGTCATTTCAGTGTACACGAGTACCTATGTACATACATTTCGCGCCTACCGTATACAAAAGTTGCGATGTGCTCACCCCACTGGTATTGCAGTGAACCCTCGAAGAAGAGTAAAGGTTCGAACAGAATTCGAAATCACACACAATAAATGCTTACCAGATCTGCATTAGTGTGTCGCTTGAACTGCGAGTTTTTCATAACAATTCGTGGTTGATCGTCCTCCTCTTCCTCGATCGTCACCTCCGATGCTCCATCAAATTTGTCCTTGATAATCATGCCAATCTCCCTTAATCCGGTCTTTTATGCCTATTAGGCGAAGTTCTTCACTAACGGACTTACCTGAATGTCGGCAATGTGTCCCAGCAGGTTTTTATCTCACATGAGCCACTCATCCCGTGACATTTGCATTCACGTCGTAGGCTCTTCTCCAGCACCTAAATTGATCAGATTTATCGAACAAAAACGCCACCCAAATTCATTCACGGAAGCTGTTTTATCTGTGGAAACCAAGTCGCAATCGTCTGTGCTCTTAAGGAAGCACTAACAGGAAAAGCTATCCTAGAGAAGAAGTTTCGACCATTGTCCGGGCCACCCGTACGGCATTCATTCAGACACATATTGCTAATTCAAGGGAGGTTAGGTTCTATCGCACTCAAGTACCACTACTCCCATATGGATGGTCCTAGTATTGGCTTTCTGCTTGTAGTCCGTCAAGACCAATCTACCCCCTCTCCCTCCTCGAAACCGATAAGTGGTAACATACTAACTTCAGGTAACTTACTACAGAAATCAAGTGGGGGTTCTGTGCGCCACGCCACGGGTGACGTCGTAACTTTATCAATGATACAATGATACTATGGCAACTTTGAGACATGGTCGTTGTGACGACGGTCTTCATCAGCCGGCCTGCCAATCTAGACCTGACGCTGGTACTGTAACTGTTTTTGCGATTTCTGCAGGGCATGGTTTTGAACCTCGGAATGGACCGAACTAGCGGTTCTTCATGGGTGCAGAAATAAATCTACACTCTTAACCACTCAGCCATCCCTGACCAGGAATGAATAAAGGTCATCCCCAACAAACCCCTAAGGGGGAGGGAGCAGATAAATTTACTTGTGACGAGCCGTTCTCACTCAACAATGCTCAGGACTGCTCGTACTCGAATACACAAAGGTATTGCTCAATGTCGAAAAACGTAATTTACACCTAGAATACGAATTATTGGCATCGCAAATCGACCTCCCGTGGGATTGTTGACTAGAACAAACAGCACTTTGAATTTATATTAAGCTCAAATTCATGGCGTATCCTCAAAGGCGATTGCGAAGTGTGCCTTTACATCAGCCAGTAGGGGCTCCAATCGATGGCCTGCCGCCAGCCGATTTTTGATTGACTTTGCTTTTGCTTTTCCTTTTCAAGACACTTTGAATGATTCTGGTGCAAGGACTGCTCTATAGAACCAATTACAGTACCGTAATAGTTCACAAGACATCATAGGACAAGGAAAGGACCACCATGATGCGATGGATTTTATTTACAACATTGTAGAGTACTAGTCCGTTCTAACCACATAGGGCCTGCCCCTGAGCAGGTCCAAATTCGTCGAAGTTTAGGATGTATTTCAAATTCTGTGTTCAGTGGATGCTATACGAGCTGCTATATCAATACCAACTTTGACCTATGTAATCGCCGCCTAAACAAGCTCTATCTTATCAGGATCTAATTTTAGCCGAAATACCTACGATCAGTTCACGAACTGGCCATTTAGGTTCACCCAACCTCAACTCTAAATTTAGCCGGAAAAACCATGAATTTCGGTCATTTTCTACGATATCACGGTCGTTATGCGGTCATAAAAACTCTTGATGCACATTTTTCTCCGATCTGGTGCCGGTCGGACATCGATTGACAGGCTTTGATAAGGGAACGGAAAGTCTGCCGGTTCAGTGGAGACTAAAAGACATGCGGTGCACAATTCTCATGACCGGTTATTCACAGAGGAAAGTGAAGGCCATAAATGTCACCTCCAACGACCTCTCAGCAATCCGAGGAATATTTTTATTGCAGATGCAGAATCGGGGTTCAGACCGATGCCCTCGTGACACACAAGTTTTAGTCAGCGGTGCCTCAGGGGCCGGGTGCAGGCCCAACTCGGGGATGGATCCCCAAAACTCTGCATCTCTGGAGGCTTCCCCAATTCTTGAGGATGCAATCCCCATGGAAGTTATGTCATCGACCAGAGAGAGACGAAGAGTTCTGACGACCCATCCTCAAGCAAGGCTTACCCCAGGATACCTTCATAGTTTGAATTCAGTTTTCTCGGGGTTTGCCCTACATTTTTATACCTACCGTTCTTATCTTGGACAGTTGTGTAAATCAATAAATAATTAAATAGTTCAATCAATCAATTAAAAGCGAATAAATAAAGAAACTAATAAAAAATGGAATATGTTAGGCATATGGGTCATGGACATTACACTTCTCTTCAACAGAAAATCGAACCCCGAGCCTTGCAATTTTGATAGGGGCAAACAGGTTATGGAAGGTCCGTCGGTTCATGAGATCCAAAGGACATGGTACACAGCTCCTACAATCAGCTGTTTGGCTAGAAAGTCAATGCTATTAATGTCGTCACGAGCGATTTCTTGCCAATCATAGAAACTACAGTGTTTGATACGTTCTGTTGTCTCAATTACAGTTTTTCAACTGCGACACAAAAGTTATCACGAAGAGGCTGAGTCATGGGCTATTCGGGACTCAAAGACAAGGTCCGGAATTTCCAGCCAAAACTAAGCCTGCATCCTGAAAAATTGCAGTTTTGCACATGCAGAAAGCAAGTACACAATTGACGGGTTGTTTTGACGGCGACGAAGCGCTGTGGCCCTATGATGCAGAATTGGCTCCGCCCAACACTATAGACCCTGCCCACAATTCAATGCTATTTCGCTTCGCTGCTTTAAAAGACGGGGCTTCATACTCGTTCTTGTTGACGGTTCCTTCCTGATTTTTCATTGTGTCGTTATAGTTCACATCTCCACTGTCACTACAAGAGCAGCAACACATCGGTTAGATCCCGTATTTCGCCTTTAAAGCAACAGTCTCAGCAAGGTTGAAGTGGGCGTGGCGAGCAGGAGCGCACCTTCTCTTGCCAGCTATGGAGATTTGTTCACGATCACGATTTGCATTGTGAATTGACTTCAAATAGTCCCTGTGGTCCCAAAACGATCGCAAAATTCGATTCACGATGCAAATCGTGATCGTTAACGAATCTTCACGGCTGGCAAGAGGGGTGCGACTTCTACAAGCCACGACCACTTCGACCCTGCTTAAACTATTGCTTTAAGCCCGTACCACGCATTTCTCGGACAGGGAGAACGCATTAGATAAGCCATGGTTCCTATACATCTAAACATTGATTTAGGGTGAAGCATGACCTCGATAGTGTAGTGGGAGCACCCCTTCCTGAAAAACGAGTGGCCCGTGTTTGAAACCTGGTTGGGCCTATCTGTCCGTAACTCAGCCCTCTGTTGGCAGCCAATAAAGCTTTTTCGCTGTGAAAGCAGGTTCGGAATGCGAAGCAGCGCACCCATGACACATGGAATAAATTGAAGGGTTTGGTTAACTAACCTCTCCTTCAATAAACGAAAATTGTCGTTGCAGACATTACATTAGAATTGACGAGAAATCAGCAGTTGACAGCGCCACTTTCTCGCGGCCGTCGTCATTTTCGCTATATGGTGTGCACCCGACACTTTCTAGTTTTTTGAAGGCGGGGTATTGTAGTAAAATTTCATACAATAAGTGAAAGCATAGCTCTTGAACTACCTCTTTCCATTTGGCTAAACCATGGTTCACGTGAAATGGACGTGGGATTGAACTAGTTCTGTGAAATCGACACCTAACTTTTTCCACTAAATAATCAGATGAATCTGATTGAATGATCATATTCATCTGATTATTCGGAGCAAACATCTGACGGCCAACATTGCCTTGCCGTCACGTGACATTTGTAATTCCTCAAAGAATTCGCCCTCATTATCAGCACAACAGGACAAGTTGTAGTGTGTGGTGCATCTCGGATTTTCAGCTAACAGTTGTTCCCAGCAGACAGGCCATGACCGATATCACTGGAGGGCCGAATGTCTCAGATAACGGAGAAAATGACCAACAGCATTCGGATTAACAGTCCTTTGTGACGAAACGCTGAAAGGCGTTTTCCTAGTGTTTCCTTGAAGCTGCACTCCGCGATGTGTTCGATTGGATCTGAGAGCTCAGGTAGACTAGCAGAAACCTCCGACTGGTATCCAATCACGGACGAGTGGGCGTGTCAGCCGCATATGCTGCCGACACGCCCACTTGTCCATAATTGGCTACCACCACACGGGTTACTGTGTGCAGACGCGAACCAGCCAATCATAGACTAGTGGGCGCGCCTGCAGCATTTGCTGCTAACACTGCTGCAGCCCGTAACTCAGAGGTTTCTGCTGCAAGTCTATCTGAGAGGTGGCTGGACCACTTTGAGAGTAGCACAGAACTGTTCGCTAAAGTCGCAGATGTCACAGTCTCTCTACTCGACAAGGGCGTTAAGACCTTTCCGTGACCGCTTCGACCGATTCCATTTCCCTCACTTCGCAATATGCGAATGTTTGCACAGTCTTGCCTGTAGTGATCCTTCGCCTTCTTTTTTCGTTCAGGATCCCATTGTCCTAGCACAACCCAATTGTAAAATGAGCAGGTGTTTAATTTTAGCGTTCTCGTTTCCAACAAGCTACACTGATGTGCAAAACTTAAGGACGAGCGAGATGAAATGACATAAGCTATAGATAGCTCGGTTCCTGTCACTTGCTTTCTGTACTGTGCTATAGCTGGTCTTCTTATGAGTAATTGGGTTCCATAGGGTTATATCACTGGAAATAATAGTTCACAGAAAAATTCCGTTCGTCCTTGAGTTCACCAATACAGCGGGGGCCAAAAAAAAGTCACTTCCACCCATGTTCGAAGCAAAATGGATTGTCCCTTCCCAAAATCAAACCAAATTAGTTCAACTGCATACTTTCTATTCCATCAGAAAAATTACATAGGGTTCCTCTACACCGACGACATCGGAAGAATTCCCCACGGAAACTGGTACGATCTCAACGAGGCCGTCGAGAAACCATAGACCATTACGACGACTCCGAGACGCTAGTCAAAAGCTGTCTTGTATAGCCACAGCTAGTGTCTCTGGTAAACTATTCAGCACTTATCCGATAGAAGAAAATACGTAGCAGCTTCAAAATGAAGCGATTATTGTAGGCTTCCTTGAGCTTGACGGTGATGACGGATGACGTCATATTCTAGAGACGGTGAAGTCAGTGAAAGTGGGACTGTTTCTGCTTATGAAAGAACATCTAAGGAATATATCGACGCAAAACTCCGGATTATAGCGCCAGTCTTTGCAACAAAAAGTTGATGATGTGCGTCATGGGCAAAATGACTCTTTTTTTGCCCCCCCCCCTGTATATTCCTTTTCCGTTTAATGCCAGTCCACTTCGTGCTCTTGTTTTCATTTCGTACAAGAATTACATCCGTCTGAGCGGAGGGTATGGTAGACGAGTAGGCGATCACAGGAAAGGTATGGAGTGAAAGAATTCCCGGGCTAGCTCACAGTTCGCCCTAGTTTTGCCTATTCTAATCACTATGATCATACCGGTGGGTTGCGCGTTTCTTCTGCTATCCTGCCAGATGCTTCATATGTGTTGTATTTTTCTATGGGATTTTCCAGGAAAATGTTTTTCGGATCCTTTCTCAACATGAATGTGTCACACGTAATCGCTAGAGGCAACCCACAAAGTTTGACGCACGAAGAGTCGGTTTCCAAAGAGAAACGCACTCTATGGACAGTCGAGGGTAAGTCAGGCGGAGCCAAGGCGGGGCATAGAAAGAAATGCGCCTAGGGGCGGCTTTGTGCCAGGCTACGCAATAAAAGAATTCGTTTTTGGAGAACAGAGAAAAATAATCCATAGTATATGATGCAGTAGAAGTGTCAAGTGAGAGGTTAGTAAAGTAAGTCAAAAGGTCAAAAAGAGTTTCTAATGATGGCCTTAGAAAACTAAGTGAAAAGTTCCCGCCGCCAACAACTAAGACGGATGTTCGGCGGGAATTTGAACACGTGCCAGTACTACTGGTTTTTCACATTTTTCGCCAAAAGAAATGTAGTTTTTTTGTTTTTCGTTCTTATCGTGAGCGATGGGTCTCAAGCCAGTGATTCATGGGTGAGATAGAGTCGTCCGGGAAGGATCCCTTCAGGGTAAGGGAAAGTTGAGTGTGGTTGTTGCTCTAGAAAAGAAAAGCAGAGATGGATCGCCAATGAATGATTATAATAGAAAGTGCTATAAGAGGCTAACTGAGGGCCGCTTTTTGAGCCGTGGTCAAGTATAGGAAAGAAAACTATTGGCAAGGAGACGCGAGAGACTATAGGACGAGGGAGTACAGAGACGGACAAGATGTAGACACCAACGCATTCACAAAGGCGTTTGTTATGGGCCTTGGACGCCTTTGTCATGCCTTTTCTCAACGTGGATGATCGAAGACGCTGCATTACTTTTAATCCATAGGAGTGGTCTATCGGCTATTGGCAGCGAAGAATTACTCAAATTGTTAGTCAAGTGGCCCAAGTCTCTATCTGATACACCGGATCACATTCCGCTGGAATTC
>KZ345089.1:190572-210815 GCA_002352805.1 Teladorsagia circumcincta | reverse complement strand
TTCACATGGAGCTGCCGTAGCAGCTGGAGGGTAGTGAAGGGGAAGAGGGGAGGAGAATGGGGAGTAGAGAAGAAGAGCCGATCCCTAACACTTCAAAGTACAACTATGTGATGGAATCCCGTTAAGGTCATTTCATGACATGATGATGCTCTTTACTATATGAAACACCATTTCTGTTTATACGCTTCCTTTCTACGAAATTCTGATGTCATAAAAGGTAGCGTAGGAGGTAGAGCAACAAAGGGAGGTCCCGGCGGTTGACGGGGGACTAATCTGGTTCAAAATATTTCACGTATGTGTACTTCACACTGGCTTATGATTCGCCTTGTGGGCCACTTTTTATAGTGTACCATTCGATAGAAGCGCTTTCCAAAAAGAGCAGGGTTTCTAGCATATTTGTAGTAAGTGGAGTTTTGATTGTGGATGTCGTCTTCAGGACAGGGTGGATAACGGTCGAGGAATTCCTCGACCATCGCTCTCCACTGCACGAGAGTAGTGTCTAGAGTGAATGAACGCGTGGAGAGCACAGACGGCTCGCAAATGCGAGAGAGTAAAAATCCTCAACAAGCCACTCCCATTTCCTCATCTGATTTTCACCCTGCTTCAGGACATAGTGATAATCTAATAATCTACAGTGTTGAACAGCTAACCTGTATGATGAGAATGCTCATAAAGAAAATGAGGAAGACAAAACCAAGCGGCTCCAGTTGTAATCGTGTCACCACCCAAATCTCCTGAAAACATGCACAGACAAATTTAGCAAAGAAACTGTAAAAAGAAAACAGTACAAACAGTAGCAAGCCACCGAAAGACCTGGGATTTTGGACCCTGCCATTAATTATAGCGGATTCGATCGCTTAAGAAATGAAAAAAAAACAACCATTCGGGGAGACTGTGAACAAATGTGAATTTTTCAACAGGCCATAGGCGGCGCATTTCGCAGCGAAAGAAGCGCTCAAAGCGAATTATCGAGCATTTGCTAGTCTTCGCTGACCTCCATGTTTAAAGGAGAATCTCACTATGAGGTCAAAGGTACACTCCGTTCCAAGAAAAAAGCGCGTCGAATGCAGACTACACACCACAAATGACGACGGCCTCCAGTAAACCTGGTAAGTAGTGCTTATGGTAATAGTAGCTGATAGTCGGTAAGTGGGACATGTGATCAGTGACGACTGTAGCATCCAATTGCAGCTGACTACTCATTTCGTTTGCAGGAAACATTTACATTTAGTGGGAGCCGTCGTCACTGGTGGAGTGTGGCCTGCACTCGATGCGATTCTGGTTTTCTGAAAAGGGTACGAAGAAGACTGTTGCTTAGTGAAAAGACAAGCCGACCCCCTAAGAGTGCGCTTGGCATGCAATTTCCCGGAAAACAATGCCCCGGTGACGTAGAATTGCCCTACCCACGGCGTTATCGGCGCGGTACGCCCAACGGCTGGCTGACCGCTTGCGGGCGGTCTGTAACCATTTAACAGAGAGGAGGAGGTAGCGAGCGAAAGAAAGAACGATAGTGTTGAAGAGGGCAGCATCAATGAAAGTCGCAACAATGCCGAAATCGAAAAAAGGTCACATTTTCGGGTTGCCCACCGCTTCTTATGGCCTTTTCTTCCGCCCGGCACCACTGAGACCTCTATCGCGTTTCCAATGGGCTGCCTTGTGATCGCGAACTCCGCTTTAAGCCCAGCTTCAGTATGTTGCCCGGGCTGCTGGCCTTTGTCCGTCGGCATCCTAACTCTTCTAGCGGAGAGGAAAAGCAGTTAGTTCACGTAAATGATATCAGCTACCACTGGCTATGGTCCAAATCGATGTCCAAATCAAAAGACCAAATTTGGTGAATTCGTGCGTTCTCTTTCTCCCTTCTCCCCTGCTGCGCATCTCACCACCTCACTTTTCAGTTACGGTCATCTGTCAAACTAACATACCCGCTACCTTTAAGTATCCGTTGACGGCTGCGTTGGAGTAAGGCCATGAATTGACGAAAGGAATCACCTCTTTTATGTCTCCATGACAGGGTCGAACTGTGTGATTGTATTTGGGTCCGATCGGCCATTCGATATGAAGACAATCCTTTTGGAGTTGCAGTACCAGAATCACGATTATGAAAACGATATTCACCATGAAGAACGATGAAACCACCTTAAAATTAGAAGTTGGTGTTTTCAGAAGCTGGAGACAGCAAAGCTAATTTTGAGACTTACTTTGTTCCTGAGCTCAACCAATGCCGCACGAACTCGCTCCTGCTCTTTGGGGTCAACAGTCAGAGGTGACAAGTACTTCTCAATCACATCCATCCAGAAATGCTCTTCTTCAGGATCGATCACTTCTGCCTCGGCTCTGGAAATGAATATAATGCAGGCGGAAAATGACAAAAAGAGGGTCCCTAGAGTGGATCAGAATCACCAAATACATAAAGTTGAGCCAGAAAGCTGAGCGCTCTGTGTGCTAGCAGCAAAAGCATGTGCTATACAGCCTCAAACTTTGAGCTACAGTAACGTCTTAAAGATCTGACGGTACCTTCTGAGGGCTTTGTCGTGCAGCCAACTTCGATGTCTGACGAGTTTCGCACCGGACATCTGGTTTGGAAGTTGTAGGTGGTGATCGTCTTCTTCCTAAACTCACGAGTCTCTCTCAATCCTGCACAGATGCGATTCATAGCTCAAAACATTACCTGGTCATCTTCCTCTATTTCCACCGCTTTTTCAACCACAACGCCATTAGATGAGACAATTGACGCTCTGAACATTAGTTTCAGAAAGCAGAATCGCTTACCAGATAAAAATAAAAGAAGCTCACTCAATCCCTCAGAGAATGAGCCTCACTTATATTCAGTATAGTGAATGTATCTTTATCTTTATATTACCTGAAGGAATCCGTCTTGCATGTAGCCGTTTCATAATTGCTATATCAGGATCTGATGGCGGCTGACCCTTTGCTATTGTATCTTCGAAGCGTCAATACGTATGCAGTTAGTAACGGAGTTATAGGCTCCCTTATCACCTATCCTATCATTTTTACCACGTCTTACCCGTCGTCAAACCGGTGATAACTACTGGATCGTTCAAAAAGCTTCTAGTCGACCCAGTCAGGTAACGGGGAGCGGTCAATAAAATCGTCCGGTCGTTCATCGCCACGTGTGGCCACTGACGCAGCGTCAAGACGCGGCAACTTTCTAAAGGGCGAGGGACTTTTGAATTTGGCGGTGAGGGTAGTGAACTTCCTGCAATCCACAATATGTGGGACGATATCGGTTGAAGCCCTTGTTCTAGCTTTTCATAGAAAGTTGCATGCAAAAGTTTGTTTTTGATGTCTATTACCGCGGAAAGAAGAAAGCAGAATTGCTCATCAGATAAAAATGAAAGAAGCTCAATCCCTTAGGGAATGAGCTTCAATACTCACTTATATTCAGTATAGTGAAAGTATCTTTATCTTTATATTCTCTGAAGGAATCCGTCTTGCATGTAGCCGTTTCAGAAATGCTATATCAGGATCTGATGACGGATGACCCTTTGCTATTGCTATTATATCTTCGAACCGTCAATATGTATCCAGTTAGTAGCGAAGTTATAGGCTCCCTAATCACCTATCTTATCATTTCTACCACGTTTTACCCGTCGTCAAACCGGTGATGATGGATCGTTCATAGTCGGCGATCGTAAGTGCGATTAGGCGATTCGGCGATTAGGCGAGTAGGCGAGTAGGCGAGTAGGCGAGTAGATGTGTAGGCGATAAGAGAAGGATACCTATTGTTTTGTTGCTCCGCCCTTTGAGCGATCGCCTAATCGACTACTCGCCTAGTCCCCTACTCGCCCAATCGCCCAATCGATTCGTACATTTTTCTCATAGATGGATCGCTTAATCGCCTAATCGCCAGCTATGAACGATCCATAACTACTGGATCATTCAAGAAGCTTCTATTCGGCCCAGTCAGGTAACAACACTAATCACAATTGTAAACGAGTATATGCAGGGTGAAGAAGAAATGTAATATAGCATGAGTACCTGCGTGCTAAGCCAGAAGGTTGTTTTCTTTCGATTCGTTCCAGCTTTCTGTTGATTTCATTCAATTTCTCGTTAATTCTCCACATCTGAATGAACATGCTCAATTTGCTTTGCGTCAACCGTAAAATAAATGGTACAGCTGATTTGAGGACACCGAAGTCTCGTTGCCTCAGTTAAACCCTCAAACCGGAGTGTGCGACCCTTACCTGGGGCGATGACTCCAGTTGATCGGGTTTAAGGCAGCACAACAAACGGCAAGCACTTCCACAGCCAATCGACCAATCGCCATCGACCTAGAAATAGCAACGCTACTTTGGAGGGGCCTGAATAAAGGTGGTAGAACAGATACCTCGTTGCCGGCACCATTGTTCATCAGATCTAGATGATGTCCCTTGGCTTGAGTTTTGGCTAGATCGTTTTTCTCCTGCGGCCTCGGGTCTTCACGTGTTCCCCACGACACCTGAAATAAGATTATCAGCGATGCGTTGAGCATAAGAAAGAGTGATCAGGACATTACCGTATTCAGATTGCAGATGGAGTAAATCGGCAGCAGCATGTACATACAAGGAATGGCGAGGAAATACAGTATGCCTGGGATAATGCACGTGAATTCAAGTGGATGCAGAATCGCCGCAGTCAAAAAACTGAAAATATAAAGATTCAAGGGTGTCGGACAGGGTCGCGAGAGCAGACACCTACAAAGAGTGTGGCTAGAAAAACAGAAGTCATACTCTAGAGCCGTCACTGAGTGCTTTGTTGTGTACTCGAATTTAGAGGCGAATTTCAGATGAAAAAGCAGCCCATTGGAAAATAAGCCACATAGGGTCAGTGAAAAACTGAAGAAGAAAAACTGAGAAAAATGGTCCAGAACTCGAGGAACGGAGCCCCTCCCTTGCCCGTTGATTTGCGCGTTGATGTGGCTTCTCGGTGCTGCCCTCTTCACCGTTAATGCCATCTCTTCTGAACGGTTGAAGAGTCAGACACGAGACGACGGGAGAGAAGAGGGCGTACCGCGCCAGTTGCACCTAGGGGAACGCCATGCCAGTTCATCGGGGGCACATCCTTCGATGCGAATTGCGGGTCGGTTCGCATCCTTTGGGGGGTCCGCTTGTCTTCTCACTAGGTGAGTTTCCTTTTCTTCGACCTTCGTTCTTATCGTGGAATCCTCCCCCAGCAAAAAATTCACAAAAAGATGGGTGAGGCCGCATTTGGGATTGACAGTGTGGTTAATTGAGCCCAGAGGGGTTGCATTTATGGAAGCTGAAGAGGGTCGTAGTTATGAGAGAGGTCTTGATTTCGAAGAACGCTTGGAAAGGAGGGATGGAACAATGGGTGTGGCGGTCGAGAGCGGTGAGGAGAGTTGGTGTGGAGGCATTCCCCATACATGGTGGTAGTTAGAAATCGTCTTGACGCCAGGGATCCCTGTAGGTCCCTGTAGACGAACTATTCTCGCGGTTAGAGTCGTGGCACCGCTCGCCACGCGCAGCTTGTGGGGCTTATGGTACGGAGCTCTGATCATCCACTATTTTGAACGCATTTGTGCCTGTGCCTCGTTCTTCCCTATATTCTACCGTCTCAGCGCGCCAACGGTCTTTCATCGTCCGAAGAGGGAGATCATTATTCTCGGCTTTTTCACCCATTTTCTTTTCTTTCCTCTTCACTGGCAGTTCAATTTCTTCATTGCTTTGACTTTCAACTTTTCTCGATTATCAGTGCCCCCCCCCCCACAAGGCAATTGTGAATTTATTTCCAAGTGATAATGAACTGAAGATTCAAGAACAAAACTCAAAAATTACTGTAATTATGGAGCATTGACTGTTCCATTGGCAAACTGTATGAACGGAACATACCTTCCAAAAACAGAGAACAGAAAAATTGAATGCGGCGATAAGATTCCATCCTTTTGAATTTGCAGCGAAGTACCGACGAATACTGCTGTCATCAACATTGCGAACAGTGCTCCAACGATTTGGGCAAATAGTAACTGAATTTAGTACAGTGTAGGTCTAACAAAATAGAAGCTGGGTCAATTATAGTATGGAGTGGCATTTGCCGTGACGCAGCCGCGCGCGTCTCTTTAACCCTTTAACCCTGAATTTTTCTTAAAGATGAAAAAGGATTTCTTGCTATTGTTCACCACTTGTGAGCACATAAATGAAACTATAACGAAATTTGGAAGCTTTTTGACTGCAAACTGAGAAATTAGGAAAATGCGAAAATTGCAAAAGCTTCCTGTTTTTTAAATTATGTCGAGAAAGCTCCAAATTTCACAGTTACTCGAGAAAGTTTATGATCTTGCCCAACAACTTTAACTACTTCAATTTCAATCTTTAATCTTTAAAAAGGAGGGGAGGAAGTCTCGGAGTACCAGTAAAGGAGGAAGCGAAGCAGCTCACGCACCCGGTGGTTACTCCCCCTTTGGTCGGTCCAGACTTTGCGAAGCCAGAGATTAGTAACAAATCCACAAAACTTCATTCCCCTTCCGAAATTGGCACTACTGCATGTGCGTATGTCGCACCAGAGCCATCCCTTACTGGATTCGCTACTTCACAAATCGCTGCATTCGCTAACTTTGATGCCGGCCTTTATTGGAATAGATCCTAAAAATATTTTGTTTGAACAAAAGACACAAACTCTCTACGTAGCTTTCCAGCCTACTGTGACAACTTAGCATTATATCAATTGCCTCAAAACAGTACAGGTCCCCTTCAATAAGTTCACTGCTTCGACTCAAAAAATGGGGGTAATTGATGTAGCGGCAAGTGGCGCTGCTCACCACGCTGCTAACCCTTCCTTCCCTCCAGGCTGGGTTAAATGATACCAGACTTGCAGGAAGGATAAAAACACTGAGTTGTACATCAGCTGGCCCCTGTAAGTTATTATATAAGCCAAATCGCATCTTAATCGCAACTACGAATGTACAAATGGAAGTATTGCGTGCCGCTTCCTAAAAGGTCAGTGGCGACTACTTTTATTCTTTAGTTGACTCTAAATTCCGGTGTTCGTTTGAAACCAGCAATGGTCGTGTAAGTGAAGGCAGAGGCAACGTTCTCTAGACCTCTTGCACTACACCAAAGGACCATGAATTAGAAACTATAATGCTCAATTACTCTCAAAATTCTTTCATTACCTGTTTCTCGGGCTTAGCTACCAAACAGACTATGCAAAATGTGACGACGGGCACAGAAACAATCAGAAGACTCCAGGTGGTGTCGATATTAAAGGAGATCGAAATAGCTCCGACCACCATCAAAAAGATCGTACCCGGTCCGAGAATCGATGAAATCAACATTACCATTTGGTAAAGGATGTACCTAAACTAAGACGTTTATAAAATGGGTTCATGGTAAGGATGCCCAGGGTAACTTGACGATGACATACCATATTGAGATGCTCTCGTTCACCCGAACGACGTTTTTGTAGTCTTTTAGCAAATCGATAATATTTGCAATTGTCGATGGAATCCAACGCCTTCTCTGATTGAAGAACTCGTTGAATCCTTCAGGAGCAAACGTGAGCGCATCCGAAGCGGCACAGTACTCTACCCTAAAGGCACTGGGAGATTAGTCAGTGTCTTTGCGAGCGAACTTATTAATTGCCTTACCTGTAGCCTCGCTGCAGTAAGAGGGTGCACAGCCATCTGTCCTCTCCTTGATCGTACTGTATGTAGTCCAATGGTTCCTCAGATTTCGAGGCGTATCTGTAAATGTCGTATTTACAGATACAGAAAAACGTGAATGGCTACCGTACTCACTTCCTCGTTACGTTATCGTCCATCAAAGCGTAACTTCTGAAGAGGGAGAAACAACCTGGCGAGCACATAACGCATCCAATCATGTGCTCAGTGGCCTTTTGAAGCCAATGACCGATAGCGTACTCGAATTTTTGATACCATACCTAAACGACAGTTCAAACCAATAACTTGAAGTTGACGACAAAACTAAAATATTCCCTCAATCCACATGTAACATTTCAACGTTTCGCACAAGTAGCTGCTCATGTAAGTCGCTGGTAACTGGTGCACATGCAGACGCAACGCAGCCGCGCGCATCTGTTTAATGGAAGGCCAAACGAGCTCGTTTGCGCGCTCTGCCACCAATCTCCAACGTGGGCTCTCCCGCCACACATTCCACACAGCGCCACCCTATGTTACGACGTTTCAGAATGTGGACTGAAGGAAGCTCTTCCAACAGCAGAAATGTTTCTTCAATACTTCCTTCAATATGAATATGAGTTTGATTTCGATAATATGATTATGAAGTTTAGAGTGGTTTAAATTAGATGAGGTAGTCTGGAGCGTGGTCAATATCGAATAGGCATGACAATAGCTTCTGATTTCAACCAGTGTGTGGACTCATGACTTCCCAATATCAGAGTGATCTTAAAGGCAACGTCCGGGATTTGTGGTCGAAATTAGACTTCTCCCCGATAAAAGTCGATACGCAAGCGGAAAGCAGTTACACAACTTTCGGGATGATTCATCAAGGCCAAGGCGCCAAGGCTCCAGTATGCACCATTGGCCCCGCCCAACACCATTGAGCTCGCCCACAGATCAGCGTTTTTTCGCTTTACTGTGGCGGAGAAGGATTTATCTTCGGCATAGTCGACGATCTTCCAGTTTTTTTTTTTTTTAACTGCTGGCGCTCTGCACTGTCACATGCAAGCCACGTACTTTTTCTTTGAGTTGGGACATGAACCATTCATCCTCAGTGGGTATCCAGTGAACAGTAAAAAAGGGAAGCCGCTTACTTGATGATGCAATTCGAATCAATCTTGTGTGATATTTACGATTCGAGAGGACAATCATCAACCGCTTCAACGGAGTTGGTATGGTAGGCAATACTGAGATATTTGCAGGGTAGTGGCAATTGGTGCCAACTTACGAGGGATACTGCTCAGGGTTCGAATCCTGAATGATATCTTGCCCGGGTCATCCGGATCGGTTCGAACTTAAAGGCACAGTCTACACAGAAATTGTGCAAACGATTCTCGGTCTATGGATAGAACCCGGAAGGACAATCCCGGATGAGCGCTTCTGTGCATGAAAAACACCAGAGAGAGGCGCTAGGGCCTTACAAAGCTAGTTGCAGCTAGCTGCACTTTCGCCATCAGTCTATTGTAGGGAGCCCTCTCATTTGTAGCGCTCTCTCGTCCCATACCCTCCTCTCTGCGCTCAAGCTCTCAATGCCTTACTATATTCACTTGACAGAGATGAGCGAATACGTAACTTAAGAATTTTCGACAAATTTTCTTCTTTTTTTCTCTACTGCCGGCTTATTTTATACCAATACTTTCATTTTTGGGTGCTAGAACCACACCAGTTCGATCCGAGGAATGATACTGAATGATACTTTGATCAATCGAGGTAGGATACGATACGGATTCAAGGAAAGATGACCAACGCCGGAAGCATCATGCTTTTCATGCATTCCCAAATGGTATCTCGCTCAGGTCAGCCGAGCAATGCATCTCTTCGCGCTGAATAATGTTTTGATTCTCTCCGCCATGCCTCTATAGTTGTTGAAAATCGTTGGTTTTGATCGAAGTCCAAGGTTTTGCATGTCATGAGAAAATCCCCAGAAAACGACTAAAATGTTGCTCACCATAAGTCCAGAGCCTCTCGGATGGATTCGACCACACGCGGCGCCAAGTCTCTTGTTCTTCTTCATCAAGTCCACCAACAAATTCACACAATGCGGAGTAAAGTCGACATCACCATCGAGCGTTAGGATAAATGTGTTCTCAGAAATCACTTCCTGTAACCGCGTTCGGAGAAAAAGGATTAGGGATAAATCGAGAAAATTTCCGAAAATTAGATTAAGAATGAAAAAAGCTCGGGATAAAATAGATTCCCACCTTCCTGGCTTGTTCATCTACCTTAGTCATGAGTCTGTAGCCAAGGAGATAATACAGGTACATCACCTGTAACAAGGAAATCATCGATTAAAATGTCTTCATCTTTCGTTAGGCCGATATCAGACTTCGCGAATCGCGGGATTCGCTAGCGTCCGCAATCGCGCCGCGTACAGCCAACAGCTCGTTTCGCTGTATGCGACGCGACCGCGGACGCTAGCGAAGCCCTCGATTCGCGAAGTCTGACATCGGCCCTAAAGACCCTCACCTGGCTCCATCTCTTTCGGTGTCGAATCTTATTCTTGTCTTTGAGATGAACAGTGAGCTTGTTCTTGCCAGGAAGAATATACTGCAGTCGGCCACCATAGGGTGTGGTGACCTTCTTAGGCGGTTTCAGTCTCATTTGGGTCTGGTGGACAGCGCTGAAAAGAGCCTTAAATTGAGTTCCAGAGAGTGTAAGATATGGGGAACACACCTCGCAGCTTGATCGACTACACCGACGATTTGCTTGACGAATTTGTTAATCACCGCATTGCCAGATTCGTCGATTTCAAAGGCGTCATCGAAGAAGATATGCGCTTCAAACTCGTAATAGTCCGGATCAATGACCTGTATTTAAGATAGAACTACGAATTTGATTCATTGGGAGATTGAAGATCGAGTTTGTGGGGTTAGCGGTGCGCTACCCAGGGAAGCCCGTCGCGCGGCGAGAAGGCAGAGATACATACGGGTCAGTAGACGAGTCACAGCGCATGATGAGCGATGTGAATCGTACAGTAGTATAGTTCAATCATTTTGATGCTAGATCGCTATAGTACGCGCTACGAATCAGCCGCTTACCAGTCTGCGTCTCTGCCCTTTCGCCGCGCAACGGATCTCCTGTCGCATACCCCAAATAACGTGTGGTCAGGCATGCAGCACTTCTCTACACTAGGCATCTTTGCTTCCGCTGAGCAGTCAAACTATGACCCCCACTGCTTCAAAAATGTACCATTCTTCAAACTCTCTATGGGCCAAACCCATCGTGTCACGGTGATCTCTGGGAGGATAGTAAGTGTGTCAGCATGACATTGCAAAAATATGAGGTAATCTTTGAGGCGACTTACTTTCAAGTACTTCTGAGCGTTCCGTCTAGCGCACTGGTCCTCGTCCATTCGGAAGATACTCTTCAGCATACATGTCATCTCATGCGTTGTCTCATGCCACATCGTAGCGCAGGCGTAAATCTTTGTGATCGCATCTGCACTGCTAGCCGAATCCCTGCAATCTGGTCACATTTGGAGCAGTTGCTCTGAACGTGCGTCCCACCCACTCACCGAATCAATCCGTTCTCCAGTTTGCTACTACTGAGACTACAAAGCGATGGTGGTGGTTTGCTCACCGGCCCCATGCCAGGAATAGTCTCATAGGTTAACGAGTTGTCTTCTTGGTCAAATTCAAGATCCTGAAATGAAGTACGATCGTTTTTGTCTCATTTATAATTATTATCAGTACAAACCTCTGGTCTGATTTTGGCCTTGTCATCTCTTCTTCGATTGAATGCCAAGGACTGGTCGACGAACGCACCAACAAAGTATGGAAGGATAAACAGTCTAGAGTAGATGTATGTACTTTCGTTTGAATGGAAGTTTTATTTGCTATTGTTAGGTCTGCGGGTTACTAAGTTTCTCATACGGTCCTGCCACGATTGGCTAGAGTACAGACGATTAGAGAACGGGTGGAAACCCTATGACTAAGCCTTGGAGAGGGAGAGAGCACAGGCGGAGCAACAAATTGAGGTGGTTTGGAGGACCGAGTTCAATAGTCCGTTGATCCTATTGTCATGGGTCAATGGATATCGGGTACTCGACAGGAAACCCGTCGCACGGTGAGAAGGCAGAGACGCAGGCTGGCCAGCGGACGATTCACAGCGCCTGCTGTTCGATGTGGGACATACTATGGCGCATTCTATTCAATTTGACGCCAAATCGCTACAGTACGCTCTGCGACTCGTCCGCTGGCCCGTCTGCGTCTCTGCCCCTCTCTGCGCGACGGACCTCCTGTCGGATACCCGTGGTCATAGCAGCACCAGAACCGATTTCACTAGTGCAATCCTCTAAATGGAACTCACTTCTCGCTTCTGGCAAGTCGCTCGTGTTTCGGGGTCCATAAATGGACGGTGATCCAGCATTGACTTATGAACCAACTCAACCAAATCCATGTCTGAGGCGAAGAGAGGAACACGGTGAACGACGAATATGACGAGAAGCACTTCCAAAACAGTTCCTGAAAGTAGGCAGCCTTTCTTTCACTTAGTTTCGTAGCCGTTAATAGGATCCTTTTCTAGGAATCGCCGAACTGGCTAGCTGTAGGTGTAAAGAAGTACTTTGGTCATTTTGAATACGTCAAAAGAAGTATGAAGACGGCATTTGCAGATTTTTGTGAAAATTTGTAAAGCAGTGCGGGTATATCGATTCGTTATCGATTCGTTGAAAGTTCTCTCCTAGAATTATAAATTCCAGTGACGTCCCAGCCCTAAAGGTGACGCTAGCCGTTTACTCCACCCGCAATCCACACCCTTGCATGCAAACCCCGCCTTCCGCTGTCGGCTGCCACGCGATTCTGCTAGAATAGCGCGACCGCAGTATGCGGCACGACAGCGCTGCGGCTCACTTCATTGGCGCTCAAACAACTGAAGCTAGTCGTTCGCGAAACTCGTCCTAGCACGCCCCCCCCCCCCCATCCCAAAGTGGAAGACGGCTGGAGAGTGGAGTGTGTTGGGGCTCTAAGCAACGGTTTCTATTTATTTTCCTTCTCCATACCGCTACTCACTTAGAGCTTTATTATTGAACGCTATTCATTTACACCGGGGCTTGCCTTTAAATACAGTGATAGCTTAGTTAGGTAGACCCAGGCAGTTTTACGAACGCACGACATGAATTCTCCCAACGCAGGCGATAGTTCCAGTCGGATAAGGCCTCGGATTAGTATTCCCAGCTCGAGTTGGTCACCTTTTCGGAGAGTGGAAAAGTCGTTAGCCAAGAAATATGCCAGTTAGCAATTATAAAATGGCTAGCGTCATTCTTATAATAACCGTTCGTGATCTAAACTTTCGGTTTAGATCGAAGGTGGCAGATAATGATCCTTCAAAGGTAATGATTTGTGCCAACCCATCCCCCAACCCTTTCACCCTTCTAATTCGCCATATATGGCCTAGAACCAGGGTGAAAATCGCTCGAGAAAACGGCAATGGCTTGTGGAGGATTTTCGCCTGTTCTTTCATGCTCTCCCGCAGGCACATTCACTCTCGCCACCCGCGAACCGTCTGTGCCCTCCGCGTGCACATTAACTCTCGACACTTTGAAACAAACCTTTGTAAGAGTGTTGGTCATATGACAGGAATCAGCTGATCGGAATGTACAGGTAGTTGAGAGAACGAACACCGTGGTCGGTACTGCCAAAGCCATTGGTAAGGCGAAACCCAATCGCTGCATCATCACCTGAAAATGGAAACTAGGAGTCAGAAAATCCTCGGGAGGTCTCTGCACGAAATAATGGCTGAAATTTACCTTGCAAGCAAATTTACTGCTGTGATAGCAGAGGAAAACGGCACACACTTGAACAAGGGCGATCCAAAGAGCATCATAAGGCGAGGTGAACTGATTCAGTTCAACGTACGTGTCGTAAATCTGAAAAAAATCTTATGTTGTATCAGGATGTAATAGAACTAATGCCATAGGAGGTGCCAAGAAATTCGTCAAAAATCGCCGCTCTCAGTTAAAAGCAAGCCCAGGAATTAGCCCGACTAGTAGGAAGAATACCGCGATGGAAGTCGTAGGGTCTATACCTCCCTATGGCTTATGTCAGACTTTGCGAATCGAGTGATTCATTAGGGTCTGCGGTCGCGTTGCGGTGCGAGCCAATCAAGCGATTCACTGCCCGCGACACGACCGCGTACGCTAGCGAATCGCTCGATTCGCAAAGTCTGATCTCGGCCTATATAATGCCAGCATTGTCGCGATTAGGGCGCTAATCCTAACGGACCTGCAGCCATCAACGCCCGTTGCAGCGCTCCCAACCCCCAACGATTGACCTGGTGATAAACGTGCTCTCTGGAACGTCGTGCTCTCTCGCGTAATAGTTGGTCTGTCTCTCCGTCGTGCCACATCCGACCTTATGGAAGGGTAAGACCTTAATCTTGGCATTCCGAAGAGTTCTCTTGCTTTCCTTTCCACTTTCGCTTCATTCCGCAGCTCAGACTTCACTATAATCGCTCTTCAACACCAGCTTTATCTGAATGTTCTACATATGTATCAAGTATGATTCTTTTTACAAGACAGCTTTAGGGCAGCTGAAAAACTTATGAAATTAGTGTCGCCACAGCGAGTCAGCGACAGCAGCACCGCTGTCTCCTTGCTAGTCATTGCGCTTACAACCCCCTCACCTCCCCTCTAGGCAAATACGACCCTCTGTGGAGGATTTCCTCGATCGTTGTGTACCCTGAGGCCGGGTGCAGCAAGCCACAACTAGGGGATGGGTTCCCTAAACTCTGTGTCTCTTCTCTATCGATGACGCAACTCTCGTGGTTAAGAATAGTGGAAGGGTCCAAAGATGCAGAGTTTTGGGGACCCATCCCCTAGTTGGGGCTTGCTGCACCCGGCCCCTGGTATGAAGGCTCTCACCTCGGAACAAAAAGGAAAAAAATTAGGCGAGGAACGGTAGCAGGTTCAAGCAAGCGGGAGCCACTCGAGTTTTTCCGTTTCAGTCTTGTTATTTATTGACGATGCTGGGGAAGCCATCGTTCAGTACTACAGATCTTTACTCTGGTAAACAAGACGAATGTCGGGGGCAGACCCCACAACACAATTGACGACGGCAAGAAGAAAAAACAGCGTTTTTCTTCGCCGTCGTCACTTACGATGTGTGGTCTGCACTCGACGCGCTTCTCATTTCTCCAAAATCGAGTATCTTTTCTCCAATGATGCAGCACTGCCGGTAAAATTATGAAATCGAGAAAAAATGAGGGCGTATCTAATTTAAAAATGAACTACCTACATTAAACGCTGATGGTAGCTCGTCCTCGTCATCCAAGTTGGACTGTCGCTTGAATCGAGCACCTCGATAGTCCCCAGTGTCAACTTCTTGCGGACCCTGAAATGGTAAAGCTCACAGTTATTCATTTGGATGTTTGTTTTCTTATTACTTTATTGTGATACAAAACTGAGATATTCCACGATAAGGTCGTCAGTCGAAGAAGTCGTGACTTATCTAGAAAGAAGAGAGATGGACTTCCTGAGGGTGCCTGAGGGTGTGGACTGACACGCTATTCGCAGCGAAAGAATGTGCCGCCGGCGATCCTGCATGAACCTCCCTGCGGCGCTATCGGCGCGGTACGCCCCATTCGCGCTGTCTAGTGTCTAGCCGTTTGGCAGGGAGAGCATCATTGTGGAAGAGGGCAGCAACGATCAGAGTCGCATCAATGCGTAATCAACTGGCAATGAAGGGGTGGCATTTCTCGGGTTCCGAAGCGTTTTTCTTGGATCTTTTCTTCATCCCTGTACCACTAATCGCCTCGACCTTGATCCTTAATGGGCTGCATTTCATCGCAAAATCTGCCTTCGAGAGGCATCCTATTATGCGCCCCTGGTATTAATTTCCAGGACCAGGACCCAATCCAACTGATTTTGTGAACAGGTGGAGAAGCGAACCCAAAAGAATAGTCTCCATGATGTTAATACAACAGAAGATGGTGCTGGCACTAAGAAAAGAATCACCAGCGCCCCTATGCCCGCTCACTTCAGCCTAGTTAAAGGATAGAAGGATATACCCGTAATTCCTAAGTATGTAAGGGGTGATATGTGACATGATAGTATATGTGTGATAGAGGGGTTGAAATTCAGAGTAAAATGCTAATCATTCTCTCTGTAGGATGCACCACGCACTTGGCTTTATTCAAAATCGTTTGAAAGCGGAGCCTGTTAACGTTTAAGTCTGGGTTTAGCCCTACCGCAACGTCGAACCCATTTTCAGCCAAGTGACCGTGGCGTAACGGGAGACCTGCTTGGCTCAGACGAGTTTGGATCACCGAAATGTGGCGCGGCGCCAATGAATCACTGTGTCAACATCGCCCAAAGTTGAAATTACATAGAGGGCAAAAAGTCGCATATCCCAGTCTCGCAAAAATTGATGAATACTGTCTCAGGAGATTGGTTTGATGGGAGTAGTGACGCCAAAGAAGATCGAGAATCTACGTGAATGAAACCCCTCGGAGTAGAATTCCGAGCGGGGAGGAATTCTTGTCAAGAGTTGGGATGGTGCTCAGCAAGTCTTTCAACGAGAGTACCTGAAGAGGCCCGTAGCGTTACAAGAAGTCGCAGTCAGCGGACGAGTCGCAGCGCGTACTGCAGTGAGTTCCCGTCGAGTTAAAAAGATTGTACCTCTGTACGTCCTACATTGCACAGCATGCGCTGCGACTAGTCCGCTGACCCTGCATTCCTGCCGCGCGACGGGCCTCCTGCCGCGTACTCCTTTCACAAACTTCCGCCGCTTTACCGAGCAACATGTTATCTCGCTATGTCTGCGTTTCTGCCGGCTCCTACCTAAGTGGACCCTCAAATTGATTGTCGCCTACGCGGCGCAAAACGTCGCACTTCGCCGCGTTGTGACCTTCCACACCTTACTTCTGCAACCAAAAGAGTCCGTAACGTAAGGTGACTGGATCTTTTCGCTATTCATTGTAATGGTACAAAAAATGAAATCGTAGCTATAAGAGGAGAGAATTCTGCACGATTCAGTGGAGAAGAACTGCTACGACTGAAAGATTTAAATATTCACTTCACTGATTATAACAGGTTTCCTTGTCGTTGGGCCAGACGGGAGATCATCGTAATCTGAAATGATTTTATGTTTTACTGCAGGCATAACAGAATTGGATACTAGAATCGACTTTCAAAGTTGCCAAAAACATCGGAGTAACTAAAAAAGTGCTTGTGTAGTACGGAGATGGTGGGAGCGTGGGGGGGGGGGAGGATGCTAAATATTTGAAGCAACTACCCCCGATCAAAGTGATGGAGTAACAGCGGTCGACAATGAAATTGTGAAGGCTGAACTGAGGTAAATGAAAAAAGCTAAGCAGTCCACCGATGAAGCTCACAAACAAGGACCCGTTCTATTCCCCTTTAAAATGAGGGAAAGACATGTCGGACGAGTTGTCTGAAGTTTCTTGCTCCCTGGTTTCTTACTTACTTACTTACTTCTCACTTCTCGACCGCTATTCGTCCCGGGCACGCCAGAAACGCGGGTCGCACATCTTCCAATCCTCTGTTTTGGGCTCTTCTGCGCCACAGTTGGCCGTACAATTTTATGAGAGGATCTGCCCATCGAGTGGGGGGGGTCTACCTCTGGGCCTTGTTTTATCACTTGGGTACCAGTCAGTCACCCGCTTCGTCCAACGAATGGTTTCAACCCGCAGGTATTCAAATAAGCTGCTACGTCGTAGTGCAGGTTGTGTGTCATGGGGTGTGCACGAGGTATCTCGTCCGTAAATTCAAACTGAATAAGGTGGCTAATACTTATTCTGCACGCTTACCATTGAAGAAAGTGCTTGTAATAGTTCAGCATGCCTCTCTGCACAAGAACCTCCCCCCTATACTACATGAGGGACTCGAAAAATAGTTTCACAAATATATTAAAGTACTTGTATAAAAACATTCCTACAAAGTCGTACCAGCTCCTCCGTATTTGCTCATTCTGGCGAGGAATTTGTCGATTTGTGTTTGATTGAGATTGTGTCCAGTGATGGTGATCAATTTCTCGCCAAATGGATCTCGCTGTAAGAGGTCGTTCAGCTGCATACTGAAAGCAAAACACTCGTTTCCTCTTGCAGATCAAAAATGGAAAGAAATGATTTGTAACGCTTCGAAACAAGTTTGAAAATGAAGAATAACAACGGTAAAGCACTTTGCGGTGATCGATCCCTTTTTGGGATGCGCCACGCATTCTATTCTATTCATGATAGTAGTAGCGTCTTGAGTGCGATTCTGTCTATTCTTGCTGGGCCCGCTGATGCCAGAGTCAGTGTTTAAATCCTCCTAGGCAAATATGACATATTTACGACCCTGGAGGGAAGGAAGGCTTGGTAGACCTTGAAGCGTAGTGGCGGTGACGATCAGTCCTATTCGCAGGTCAGATCAGCAGTGCAGCGTGACCATTAAAGCCTAAGGCTAGGCCCGAGCTCAGGCTTACGTTTGAAGCAACAACCTCAAATTCGCGGGGTAAAAGCGGTCGATAAGGAAAGTGTGGATGGCGAGTTGACTAAAAATAAAAAAGAAGCAAGGAATACCGCCAGCTAAGCTTTATGCGAATAATTCCTCCGTTTCCGCTCAAAAAAGGGAGGGGCCGGCCGGCGTGCAAACTGGCTTGCAAAGAATCGTTATTACTGGAGACCTGCAACTGATTTCTAGTCTTAGAAAAAACATACGGCTTCGAAACATGACACTTTCTGAGACGAAAGCGGGGCACGTCTGCTCAAAAATAGTCATAATCTCAGGGCAGGCGGCAGCACCAGTAAGGCGGTTCAAAGGACCGAGATTTAATAGTCCCCGTAGTCCCGGAACGATCATGTCCACGCAGCTAATCACGCGATCTGAAGGGCTAGCAGGTGGGCGGGCTGCAAGATATGGCGGTGTGAACGAGTTGACACCAATCCAGCTCCCTCATTGTGACTTTCCAAGATGAGTTTTTGCTCAAGCTACACTCCATATGTCTTCTACTAGGGCTTGCGCATTTTTCACCTCATTAGTAGCGGGGTACGGATCAGGGGCTTGCTGTTTTGAGTCTAGGACTAGGCTAGGCGTGGGCTTAGGCATGCCACGAGCAAACAGATGTATGTATGCTATCGAAGTGAGTTGATCTGACGAGAACAACTGATGTGCACCCCGTGGTGGCAAGTAGCGCCGCTTCCGCCCCAATTTGGGAAATAGTTCGGTAACTGGAGTAACACCATCAAGCAGCTATATTAAAGTAACCAGTAAGGCTGTTTCATTGAAATTTAGTGGCAAGTAGGGTGAGGAAGATCTGCCTGCAATCGCATTTAGTCCATCTCACCACTTACCGTGACGACATGAAGGTTATCATGCAAAGTAGATAAATGCAGATTTTCCAGAGCGAAACTACTGCATAGGTTTTCGATCGCCGCTCCGACAGTCGAGAAGCGAATCTGAAAGAAAAGGTAGCTAGAAAAGATCTTTTTGAATATTTGGAGAGTCATACAACCTACCTGGCCAAAGCTCGAACGGGTGGGAAAACGGAGTCGTCATGGACGAAATTCTGCCACCAAGCCAACGAGATGAACGCCAAACACCACGGGATGGCTACAGAGTGCTTCTCTAGACTGGGGATGAACATCTGTAAAAATCATCTAATTAGATAGGAAAGAGGGAGACGTCCAAAAGCCTTGAGTGATGGTACCGGAAACGCCCAGAAACCAGAGCTCTGAGCTGCAATGGCGACAATGTCGATGATGACGAGAATCAGAGCGATTTTACTTGGTCGACGGCTCAGTAGTGAAAGGATCGCCGGTATGAAGCACATCCCGCTGGTGAGCTGCGTTGCTAAAACAGTTAGCACTTATAAGGTAATCAAAGGGCGAAAGAAAGCTCTCACCTGTGACGGCATCGAGATCAGGGAATATTCGGAACACCAGGATCCCCACACCAATCGCATGAAGCGTTTCAATAAAAAACACCTGAAGGTAATTTTTGAGAAGAAGCTAGGCGAAAAGCATATCGTAGTTGCACCGTTCTCATATACTAGGCGCGAGCGGTTGCGTAGCGACTGGCTCAGCATTAGGCCGATGTTAGACTTTGCGAATCGAGGTAATCGCTACTAGCGATTCGGTGCGTCCGCGGTCGCGTTGCGGTACCAGCCAATAGAGCCATTCACTGGCGCGACACGGCCGCTAACGCTAGCGAATCTCTCGGTTCGCAAAGTCTGACATCGGCCTTATGAAGCTCAAAGGCAGACAGTAATGGCTGAGATTTTTGTCTATCGAAAATTTTCTTGGCAATGAGCCCATCCAGTGGGATCGATGTCTACAAGCAAGACCCAGAGATTTCTCGAATGTGGTCCGTCTTTTTTGACATTATCATGCAGCGTCATGGGCCTCTTGAAGCAGCGCAACGCAACCGCACGCTGATGGTTCGGAATTTGCACACTCAATCACATTTGGAGTGGATAATAGCTAATGGTAATAGATTTCCTTACCACTGCGAATTGCACCAGTGTCGGCCGTTTCACATTTTTAAACAGAGTTCGATGTAGTGACCGGATGAAACAGAAGGCTTCTGGCGCGGAGAGAGCGATAAACGTCGCCCAAACCCATTTGACCACCAGCCGATTTGTGATGTGCACAG
>KZ345089.1:143478-158441 GCA_002352805.1 Teladorsagia circumcincta | reverse complement strand
TATGAAGAGATACTGAACAAAAAGCTTACCTTGAAACGTCGCTAGGGCGAAGACGAACACTGACGAGGAGGCGGGACTCACCGACTATGTTAGTGCCACCTATTTGCCAGTCGCGTAGAGCGCATGATTGACTGCGGAGGGATTTGCACTCGTTTTGGGACCACAGGGATATTTGAACTCGGTCCTTTACCTTTCCACCTATAACTTCATTACGACACTCCCCACGACCACTACACCCCTCAAATTCAAGCTGGGACTGTTGCTTTAATGATGAACTTGGACGATTAATGCTACTGCGACAAGTGTAAATGTGGGTTATTTGATAGGAGTAGGCTTACCTCCAGTGTGTACAACAATTTATATGGATCAGACGGAGTCAAGAATTTGACAATAATAGCGGTATCATTGACAACCACATGCCCGCTTCTTGGTGGCGACTCCTGAAATGATTGATGCAGGCTGGCAGTTTTGACGCTACAAGTCGGCTGTCAATATTTCTAGTAATAGTGTTTAATCAATTCACATCAGCAATGGAAAATTGCAAAACAGCTTCGCTTCTGACGACGTGGAGGGGTGAAAAAATAGAAAAAGGAATCAATGAATGCAGCTTCCTTGCTCCTCAGCAATACTAAAGCATCAGAACTGATCCCAAAGCACATAATGAGCCAAAATTCTGAAATACCTACACTCGTCGCGCTTGATTCTACGGATATATACCAATTCTTGCTGAACCTGTGCTAACACATTAACCCGATCCTGACTCGTACCTTTAATGCCAATGGTATTTTTATGAGCAGAGCTCCAAAACTGCGGAAAGTAATTGCGAAAATTTACCTCGACTGCAAAAGCAGACAACACTGAAGGATCGACAGGTATAAGAGCAAGGATTCGACGACAAGACTTCTGTATCTCCAGGTCTGCGATTCCTTGTAGCTCATGCAACATTGCAAAAACCTAGATAATCAAAGAAATTGAGGTGCACGTCACGAAAGATCACATAATAGATCTACATACTTACGCCGCTAGTTTCATGAACTATAACACCTGGCAGTTGCTTTTCGGAGATGAATTTCCCATTATCGCACTTCACAGAAGACACACTGAAAGTTGAGCACTCAAAAGATGAAATCATGAAAGAGACAGGTACAAACCTCAAACGTGGACATCGAATCGAAATGTCAATATCTTCAGGCTCGCAGATACCATCACGTACCGAAGCTAGACCAACCTAAACATTCATCTTGAAGAGAGAGTGGAGAAAAATATAGAGAACGGAAAAGAGGACCTGCTCCAAAGTCTTCCATTCATGAGAGCACGGAATTTCCACTGATTTGTCCCCTCTCTGCACGTAAATTTTATACACTCCAATTGATCTCTGAAATTTTGGTACGATGAAAAAAGAATACGATGACAACGGCGAAACAAAATCAATCAAAGGGAAGATTGTGAAGCATTTTGATATCTTTCTTAATATCAACAATGTTAGACAAGGCTACAGCTTCTACGGTTGCTAGAAAATGAGTGAGTAAAAGCGCAAAAAGAGTGACACACTCACAAAGTGCAATCTATTGGATAGTCGAGAACGGAATTGCCCGATGGTTTCATGAGAGTTGGTGCGGAACATAAGGCAATTCTCGTCAGCTGGATCATCTTCGACACGACAATAAATTCGAAGTGGGCGGCCGGGAACAAGTCCGCCATGAGGAGGGAAATGTCTTGGCATCTGCGCAATTATGATTAACAGGCCGGAGATAAATTTTCACAATACGTGTGCAGAAAATACTTACAAAGAAAAGGTTGTCTTCAGACTCTACGAAGATGGCTATAAGCTGCAGAAGGCGATCTATACCACGAAGTAAGAGAAGAGGTGAGAGTTCTGTAGTAGAGTGATTGAGCGGTGTTGATGAATCGGGTGAAGGCACTGCATCACAGAGCGCGTTCTGTGAATTTTTGAGCTGATGGATGTCTCCTTTGCAACCCGATTCACATCCACGACAGGCATTCCGTATTGTTTCAAGTTCTCCTTGTTCCAAACTGCAAATTATCAACCTTCAAAAATAATTAAATTGGTAAAGAAGCGGATTCAACTAGCCTCATAGACGACCTTGAGAGATTAGGGCTCGGAGAGGCAGTTTGACCATTCCTACGGAAGTACTCTCTGAAAAGAACGCAACTTCATCGGAATGATCAGACAAATTTGCGTAGAAACGACACGAAGGCTCAAATACATCTTATGGACATTACAGGATCACTTCTTACAGCAAAGGCATCAGCAATGAAGTAAAGTTATGTATGAAGAAGAATAAATGAGAACACAAAGGTAAATAAAAAAAGCATTGCTATAGAAATTAACGAGATCACAGAAAGCAGAAAAAATAGCAATGAAAATGACCTACGTTCGCAACGCATCCAGCCGTTGGTAACAAGTAGTGAGAAACAACCGATATTGTGAGCAGTCATTGTTGCGGCTGCCTACAGTGGGACAGATATCTTCATTATTGAAACTTCAAACAGTGGCTAATAAACCGGTACAGCACATGCTCTTACCAAATTCAATGAGTTTCTGCATCACTTCGCGAACAATCTCCTTATTTTCCACAACTTCCAACACTTCCCACATATATTCTATACATCGAGCACTAGCCTGATATGAAAAACTAAGGTACAAGAAATAGGAATGCTTGAGAAGAACTGTCACTCCCAAACATTTTGGAAAATTGACATGGAACTCCCTTTGAAATAAAATATTAAATTCAAACAAAATTGGACTTAAGACTATTACCTGATCACGAAACCGTTTGTCATCGTTGGTATCAATGAGGTGACATAAGCATTTCAAGCCTGCAAGACAAGACTGCAATGAGCACTTTTAGATTAAGAGAGTATGCGCTAAACAGAACTAACAAACCATCCAGTGTGAGCTTATTAGCAGGAATTGTACAAAAACTTTGAAGTAGGGTGGTGCGAGTGGAGGGTTTCATGCTAGAAACATTGAACTCCGTCAGCCATTCGAACAACAACTAAAACGGAAGCCTTCTTATAAAATAAGCAATTATTTAGTTTAAAGATCCCATTGCATGACTTGATCTAGTTAGTGTTTTCCCGTTCATTATAACTCGATTCCTTACAGGCTAGATAAATGCAAAGAAACAGTCGAAAATCGAATGAATATAACTTACCGTAATCTCGGAAGAGTAATTGCTGCCAGATGATGATAATGTGTTCCAAAGATGACTACAGATATCGGTAGAGAACTCGACTACCTCAACAAAATAACCATAATTTGAGTACCCACATTTCAACGCCAATCTCACTTTTCAGAAAGTATGAGGAGATGTATAAGAGAGAATTCAGACCTGATTAAGGATGAGCCATTTTAACACAGCAAGTATGTTTTGAATCGCGAATGAGTACGTACAACCCTCTGACAGTATAACAGCGGCTAGATGTTCAGAGTCCTCAAAGCTATCGTTCACCGACTCTACAACATTAAGATAGGACATCAAACGTAAATATACAGTAAGAGAGCCAACTCACTTTGCACAACTTCTTTACATGAAGCCAATTTTTCATACAATGTCTTTACTATGTCCAAGTTAGAAAGAAGCGATTTCACTTCTTCAAGATTCGTTTCCAGGCGAGAAAGTTCTAAAAAAAACGTTGACATTAAGAACATAACGGACCAAAGATGAAGAAACCACGCATACCTCCCCACAGATCGCGACTCCTAAACCCTCTCGAGCTTGGTCTCGAGTTTCTCACTTGAGAAACCACGTATGTAGACATTTCTAGTAGTTCGCGTAATATCACAAGGCTCGAAATAACAAGCGGTCCCTGGAACAAAAAGCGTCAAAAGTGGGTGATCATAACCCGACCCTAGTGAAAAACGTCTCAGTGAAGAAGCAGAACTTCATTTCGAATGCATTTCCCAATGAGACTTTGCTCACACACTTTGGCAGCTTCATTTATTTAATCAAAGGACATGTTGAAACTTCGCACTTTTCATCGACATAATCTTTTAATCATCAAAGATATTGAAAGAAGAAGTTTACCACAGGATTCTTTGTGGTTCACTAATTATGACAATGTTTCTGCAGTCTAGTTTAAAACTATCTCTTTGCATACCTACTAACCCTGGTACTCATCACGCTTCATCTACACAGTAAATTCTGATCTCTACTCGATATAATGCAATAATAGTATCAGTGTTTGTCTGCCACAAAATTCGGTATTAATTAAACAATCACTACAGGGTCTGGGTGATATTTGTGGTGGGTGGGCCATGTCTCTAGGCAGTGGACGTGGCGCTCGTCGAAATGAGCGGTGCTGACGACCGAGATTTCAAATTCAATTCCGACACAGCCGCTGAACTGGAGAAGAAAGTGGGTAAAGGTATGCACTGTTAAGGCAGATCAAAGTACTGAGACCTACCACCGGTGACGCTCTGATCGAAACCGAAATCACCCGAAATTGACCACTTTTAATACGAAATAAGGAAAATGAATTTTCAAGCGCTTACCGTTTGCACAGTGAGCGTATCAAGGCATTTCTTTATGTAAGCATCCTTGATGTGCAAGTCCTTCTTGCTGGAAACCAACTCAACGAACCATTTAACAGCGTTCAACGTCATAAAATTTTTCCTTCGCGCGAGCCCTATCAGATTCCACATAATTGAAAGCATCTGAAATAAAACTCAGATTTTGTTTCGAAAGTTCTTCGCCGTTCAATCATATATCATCTATTTTTGCAATAAAGCTCAGAAATATTAACCTTTTCGGCTATCTGCGGACGTTCAGAATAAATACCAATATCTCTGCAACAGAGAAAGATGCGATCATACATTCTCGTTTCGTTGGCGTGAAAACACTGGAAAACTTCTGCAGTCAAATACATTAGATTGCATGCAAACACACCAACACATTCACCTTAATAAACAACTGTTCAAGCCAACCAATTTGCTCGCAATTGAGACCTTTTCCAATTTGAACGAGAATCGTGGAAAAATTATCAGCTGATACTCCCATCCTGCCTTTTCGCAACGACCAGACACCCGCTTAAGATTAATATTGAGGAAGTAGAGTAACAAAAAAAAAATCACTCGCTTACATAGGTCACTAGCTGACATTTCCGACGTCATGTATGATAAGATTGGTCTTATTTTATCCAGATAAGTCGGCTGATCCATATTTCCTTGCAGAGCTGGAAAACAAAGCAGTTTCACCGGAATAAACTAAACTTTCAAGGTGTTAGCTGTCGGAAGCGAAGCTGTAGTACTCGCACATGTGGAAATCGAAACTTCCTCCATTAGAGCAAAGAATGCACACCAATCCCATTCTTTTTTCACACATGTCTTGAATTTGGGATAGGGACGGTCTGGTTGAAGCAACAGTCTTTGAACAAATTCTGGAACTATGCGGTCGGTAACGAAGTTATAGGTAGGAAGTTGACACATGATAATGAAAAAGGAATGAAAAAGGGGAAGAATTGGCCGACGAGGCCTCAAAACGGGGGCTCCCCCTCCTCGGCTGAGAGATTAAGAGAAGAAAGAGGTGGACGAGCTGTCTGAACTGCCCGCGCCCCAATTGCGATTGCTGACAAGTAGCCAGCAGTGCCTTGCTATTTGCCAGGAATTGCCATTGAGGCGCAATGCGTCGTCAGTAACTGCGAGCAACCCGAGCAAAACCACACTGCTTCCGTAGGCCCAGTAGCTGCCAGGCACTACGTAAGTTGCTTTGAAGGATCAACCTAAATTAGGCCGGTGTCCCGAAATGACCGCAAATACCTGCGCATCCAATCTCGCACTCTCCACGGCGGCAAAGGAAAGGAGCGTACAGGAACTGTACGCCCCTCCTCTGCTGCCAGTGATTCTCTCCGTTCTATCGCCATTTGAAGGTAAGTTTTTTCGGTCAGCTTGTATTCATGTGTGCTTGACTAGGGCTAGCGCATCGTCCCACACCATTAGCGTCAATTTTTTAGAACCCTTCTGAGACTGTTGCTTTGAAGAGCTCCCGCTCCTTCAGCCAGACGGGAAATGACGAGAAAATGATTAGGCTTTGCAAAGAAAAAAAAAACAAAAGGCCTACCGTGCTTTAGTATATTGTTGTCTTTAAGCCAAGAGTTGAACAAAGTGATATCGAAGGCATTAGGATATGATCGGGTTTTAGCAGCCAACTTTCCCAGCTTAACAAGATTACAGATAGTTGAATATGTGACAAAATGTGGAAGAAGTAAGACCGAATATGGAGTACCTCATGAAAAGCGAAGACCTTCGCATCAAGTTGACTACATGTTACACATCGCAAAAAGAATTCCAGTAAACACTGATTGCATGAAAAAATGCTCGCGTTCGAATAATCCATCCACTTTGTACAGATATCAATCACATCGATTATGTGAGTACGAGATAGCTTAACAAACATACCAGTCATTACTGTTCTTTTGTCTTGAAGTTCAATCCAACGGAAACTACTTTTCAATACAGTGCGCAATGTAAACTCATTGAAAGAGTACTGAACTGCGAATGACAGGGAGAAATCTGGTATGGGCAAACTACAATACTTTCTCACCCGATCAACCCAAACAGCGATTAACAACTTTAGCATAAAAAAAAGCATGAAAAAAGTTCTTACTCAGAGGCATCGACACTGCCTCCCCCCCCCCCCCCACTTTCCGATCCAAATTTTCTCTTGAGAACGTAATAGAATTAGCCTCTGCCAGCGCCCAAAAAAGTATACTACACACAATTAGTACACAAAAATTTCCAGCAAGAGATTGGGAAAACCCTATCAGCACTTTGGAGGGACTACTGGGATAAAAAAAAAAGAAGAGAAAATAAGCCAATAACTCGATTTAGGGGTAATAATCAACCTACCGAGTCGCGAATATATTTTTCAGAAACTTCGTCCAAGAAACGAAGAGATCCTTCAACAATGGAAAGCAAAACGTGTCGCATCTTAGTTGCATCAAGAAATTCGCGCAGAGATTCTAATGCACTAAGAACCGCAAAGACGTCCTGGAAATGAAATCGAAATCCACTTAGAAATTGGAATGACTTCTCCATAGTGAAACATAAAACATACCATTGGAGTCAAAATATCACGGTGATTTCGTATCAATTCATTCACATTTGTAAATCCTGACGATGTTATAAAGAGATCAATCAATTCCTAAATTATTCCAATGTGTGTACCTATGAGGAACACCTTCACCGTTGCAGAGTTCAGCACAACCCACCTGCAGCAACCTATGTGGGGGATCTTTGCCATTCATCGTTTTTCTTATGTCGCAGAAAGACTGTTGTACGTCGAAAGAGCGATTCCTGAACAAATACAATGCAGAGGTGAACTGCGGACACCTTCACCGCTGCAGAGTTCAGCACAACGAGCACAAAGAACGATTCCTGAACAGTTCAGGTTCAGAACTGCGGCCAAAAGCAGCACTTAACAATCAAAAACGCAGGCCGGAGCATCAAACTGAGGCGCTCTAAACGACCGAGTTCAAGTAGTCCGTCAATCTTCAGCTTCGCGGTTCACTGCCGATGTCGACTAACCGACTCAACATGTTATACGTGTGATTGCTGAAAGCTATGGTACGTATATCATGAAAAGCTGAGTTGGGATGAAATGGTGCCCCAGTAGCGTGACTTGTAGCGCACTTGCCCGGTAAGCGAGAAGTGCTGGTTCGAGTCGCGCCTGTGGCGAAAGTTTTGTTAGCAACCCAGCACTCTTGTGCTACAATGCAGAATGATGAGCCAGATGAAACTTTCCACTTCTCTATGCGTCTACTTATACTCCCTTTCAGTGGCAATAGCATGATTTTGCATATGCCCTCTTCTTCGAGCATTCCGTGACCCTTAAGCGTATCGTTCTTTTCTCCAAGTTTTCGACCCAGGTAGAGCGCTATTTACGGATTTCGACGCGCAAAAAATGCAAGTGGGAGAAACATAAGAAGTACCCACCTTATCCTCGCAAATGAATAAACAGAACAGTAACCTGGTAAATACTTACTGCAATTCTGCAGGTGAAAGACGGCGATAAGCACAAAACATCTTATTACGAGGGTGGAACAGATCAGTCATTGCATGGCACAAAGAGATCGGAACAGGCAATTTTGACAGTCTGCAACACGATAAAGTTAGAACGGCTACGAGGATTGGACGCTTCCCTCCGCCATGCTTTCAGCGCAGCCCAGGTCTACTGACAGCTGTATTTTGCAAACAAAATCATTATAATCGTTGGTCACGATAGCAAAACCATTACAGTCCCTCCTCAAACTTGACCATAAGAAATAATCTGTCTAATAGGAAAGGCTGAAATGTAAGCAGCATACGAATAACTTATAGAGCCAAAAAACGATATAAAAAGAGCAAATATATCATAATCATCCGATCAAGGTAGAAATGAAAACACTCCGATAAAAAAGCATACCTTTTAGGTATCAACTGAACCACCTCCCTGCAAAAATCGACGCTTACACTGAGATTGACGTCATCGAGGAACAAATGCTGAAAAAAAATCCATTGCTAAATAGCTACGCAACACGTCCAACAGCGAGTGAGCTGAACTAGTGGTAAACACTTTTCTGACCGAGAATAGATGGGAACAGAAGTGCGCAACACTTTGAAACCTATCTTTTTAGTTCGAAGACCCCGCTTAAAGCAGGTTAGCCTTGGTTATACATAGAACAGCGTGCGCATCCAAGAGCAACATTACCTCAGGAGGATTGACATGCAGAGATATACACTTAGGGAGATAAACATCCACAAATTCGTTACATACATTATCAAATATGTTATTGGTGAGCATTTCCTTCGAAGCCTGAAATCGTATAAGCACTAACTGAAGCCTTCCAAAAAAAATCATCCTCGATTTCTTCAGTTTGTATTCTTCCAAGAAACTTTGGTAACGGTGATTATAACAAAGAACTACCTCAACGCATCTCATAATTGAAAGCTGATCGGAGAATATGCTACATTTGTCGCTATTCACAGCTCGCCGCATACATCTGAATGATGGCGTGGGAAAGACTTCACTTGAAGGACCAGCTTCGTGGTCCTCATTGACCCATTCGGTAGCCGCTGGAAGTCAAATCATGATTACCTCCAACATTATACAGACAAACACTATAAACCAAAAGATACCTGAAGCAAAAATGTTCTGAATGGCTTCCCTGCTCTCTGACAAAAGGTTGTACGCCTTGCTTACATCGTTGTTCGACTTTTGCAGAGCAATTTCAACGTCTGCTTGTTCGAAACTAAAAAAAACGTTCGAGATTGAATCATCCAACCAATCCACATTTGTAGAATAAAGTAAATAAAATGAATCTAAGGGAGGAAATTAACAATTAAAAACTAAAAGAACTAGACCCGCTGAGATACTAACAAGGCGCTCATACCTTGAAGGGGGGGGGGGGTCGGAATATCCACAAGGCATTCAAAACAGGGCATTCAAGAAAGCTGATTCGCTTTACCAGGACTACGTCCACGAGAGGAGAGAAACGCCGGGTAAACATAGTTTCCTCCCGTAGAACCCCTTTCCTATCATTCCCTGAGGCTTACTCTCAAGTTCCAAAAGTTTCTCACTCACTTCAATGCCCCCCCCCCCTCCAACGACATGAGCGTCACCATAATTAATTTACGCAGAATGGAAAACTCACCCATGACTCAGAAGTGTCGCGAGTTTGATATCATGATCCTCTTGATCACCACAGTCATTCTCATGAGAAGAATCTATTCCGGAAAATTGTGAGGCGGATGAACGCATCCTCTGAAACAATTTAATAGGAAACAAATGGAGAAGCTTTTCTTACATGCCACTTCCACTGAACCGTAACTCACTTCTAATATTTGGATTTATAATGATCGTGAGCTAACCATAAATCCTTGTTTCGCACAGACGGGAGACATGTATTCGATCCGCGATGTTACCAACTGCGTCTAAATCACTCGTATGGACATGAATCGTTTTGTGAAGACAGGAATTCCCTTGGAAAACCACAGAATACAGAACAAAAGGCGAGCTCTCCAATAAGGCCGCACTCATTCATTGCCATCATCGTTTTGGAAGAATAAAAGAACAAGAGATAAAAAAGAAAATATGGGTTGACTAATAGAGTAGGAGAAAGATTAGGAGATTCGAAGTTCAAGAGAATCAGCTGCAAAGATTAAATACTTCATGACTGACTTGACTAAAAATTCCTTATCTCCTATAATTTCAAGAGCAAAAGATAAAGAAGATGGAGAAGAGAGAATAAGAGAGCAAGACAAGGAGACACGGAGATTAGGAGAATCAGCGCAAGGATTGAATGCGTTTTGAGTGAATTGACTTGGAACTCCTTACCTCCTATCTAATTCCCCATTCATTGCATCTAACGAACAACTGAAATTCTTAATCTTCTATCCGAAACTCCTATCACCCAACCCTTTAAGCTATCTCACTTGAATCCTAAAGAGTGCAGTCATAGGTGGTCATCCGACCGTAAATGTGCGTTCAAAATTCGCGACTTAAGAGATTAAGATAGTGCGCGACAATGACAAAGGGCTCTCATGTCCTTGGGGGGGGGGGGACTTCTCAGAAGGGCCGATGGTGAGTGGCACGAGGACTAAGCCTAGGACAGGGGAGGAACGCCAAGGGAAATACATATTACTCACATCTTCCATCTGGGATCTCTGTCATTGCCCAACGCTTAGTCCCAAGCACAATAATTGACTCACTAACTTGGATCCCCCCCCCCAAGGACATGAGCGCCTGACAAAGATATGTATTGACGGGGAGGATAGGATAGTAGTGGATTAGGATAGGGTGCTGACAAGATTAGATACGTTTTGATCGATTCGCTTGAATATCCCGATCTACTACTCTCCAGCGATTCCAATCGATACGTGTCTAATCTTGTCAAGCAATATCCAACCTGCTACCCTCCTAATATCTTATCGCTTACTATATCCTACTCACCCAAGTCGCGAACTATGAACGCGGCCACATGGAATCTTTGGAAAACAGCTGTAAGTTGCAGAATAAAGTTGACATATCACACCCAATGGGCATGTTGACCAGATAACGCGTCGTACGATAAAGAAATCGGCAACAGAACAATTCAGAAAAATAGTGGTGTGCTTATCGATCGATGGACAGAAATCAACACAGCTTTTCGACGCCGTATGGTTCATTCACGACGTCTCTGCACTTTCTCACGCACTTTGCTGTGAAATTGCAAAAACTCGTACTTCTGGGACGGTCAACCACGGAGAACATTCAGATTATTTGAACTATCCAGTGTCCTACACTTTGTTTTCAAAGTTTAAAAAAAGAGCCTTAATAGTTTTTGTACCACCGCTTATAAGACTCCCCGACTACTAGTTTTTGATAGTTTGAGATGCGGTTTTGACTACTACCTGGGTAAAGAGTTCTCCCCATAACCCAGCATTATTTTGATAACCTGGACTACTAGTTTAACTCGAGTAAACCTATAGTATAGGCGCTTTGAGGCAGGCAGCAGAAGAAACAACTCACCTAAAAACGACCCTCGAGCGTTTGAACTTACGCGCTATGCCCTGCGACCGTTTGCCCGAAGCGCAGATTAGATTCTGAGTGCAAATGTAATGGTACTGGATTTACCACGTCGAAAAAGAATCCAATCATTCCACGTTTATTGGGGAACATGTAAACCCGTTTCTGCTGTGTTTAACCAAGCGACTGAGGTCAGTTGATAGATGCTATCCAATTGGTTTAGTACTAAGCTAGCCCTCCCCCTCCCCTCAACCTCACACCTCGGAAACGACTTCCCATCTCTCAGTGTAAACAAGTCTAGTTGTAGAATGTATCCGAACATACAGCAAACTGGGAGTCTTCATGTTGGCTGAGAAAAAACGTGCCGTTAATCGTAGAGATGAAAGATAGATGCGGCGCTCCAATGACATTTCTTGACCGATTTGACCGTAGCTTCGTCTTGCGACATCTCATCCTTTTTTCTCTGTATCCCTCACCGTCAGGCACCAGACGAATGACTTTCTGAGTTCGGGCTTGTGCTGTGCAAAGCAAACAAGGACCACTGGACCACTCTATTCATTAGCATTAACCATTATCTCTCCAAATCTGAATCTAAACCGTATAGCCCTCAAAACGAGTCTGCACCCCCCAATCGACATATGGCGCGGAAGTTTGCATACGTCCCAAGGGGTCTGTATGTGAAGACTCACCAAACCACTGTCGTCCTGTGTCTTCCCAAGTCAGTGGAACATTCGAGGCTCTGTACAAATGGGGTCGGCACATCCAGCTGTCCACGCAGGTCGAGTGGCACCTCCTTCCCCCACCCCTAGGTTGGCTACACTTCCCCTGGCTCACGAATTTCCCGATTCTCATGACACTATAGTAGCGATCGGGGTGTGGTCCATTAGGACAGGAAGCGACTCCCACCCTTTGCACGCGAAACTTTCTCGCTGTGGGAGCCCCGGGTCCACTACTGGCCAAAGGTGGACCCAGGGTTCCTGCTGCGAAAAAAGTTTCGCGCGCGAAAAGCGGAGTCGCTTTCTGTCCTAGTGAACCACATTCGCGGGCAGCAGTCCCACTCACTACTACGATTCGCGCCACCGTGTTCAAAAGATGCGGCATGCCCTCCCTACTTATAGCACCCTTTTCGATTTAGTGAAAACTCGTTTCGATAGAAGACCGCATAGGAGAAGTCTTAGAATCACATAACTGCTGAACATATGGTGTCCTAATGCCCCAGTCTGCTTAAAAACTCCCATTTTAAAACCATGATTTGAATTCAAATGTTTTCTTTAGTGGGATAGCTCAGAAAGCTAGAGGGAATGAGCATTTTCGGAATGATCTCCGGATATCTGTCAACCGTGAGGCTAGGCAGTTCAGCTTTGTTGTGCTGTCTGGGAACTCTCACACAAGCGCACTATTACAGAATCTCTGCTTTCTTTATTTCCTTCAAAGGGCTCAGTCCCACTACTACGAAGAAAATATGCTTCCTTTCACACTCACTCCTGCTTGATAGAAGCATTATAACCCTTTCGCATCAAATGTGTGGAGGAGGAGGTGTCCCGTTTCGTATTTTTTTAAAGCCACATTTTCTTACAAGAATATCCTCCTCGTGCTTTATTTTATACATGCAGGTAATGGTAGAGCGGAAACTATAGCTAATATTTCTATATTAAGTCCCACCAGAGGTCTTCGAGTGATTTCAACTTGGCACATATTGTAGACCGCTCATGATGGATGGGCGATCGAGGTATCTGCCATCAATTTGGTACGATGACCTGGCAATGGAAGGATACATGAGCGTTATCAAGGTAAGTTATTAATGTTGGATTTTGAATTAGCTTGAGAAACGCTCGAAAGCTTGGGTTGTCTAAAAAATGAGAGCAAAAAGTGAAATAGAGTAAATTTTTATCTCGTGGCGCCATCTTGCAATGGCAAGGGTTTCTTTTCTCTTTTCTTCACTCATCACCGAGGATTAGGATAGAAGATTTGTATGTCGGCAAAAGCAAGAACTCCATGTAGCCGAGCCGATGTTCGCGCCATTGATCTCTAGTTCTCCATCAGTTCGCGTGCGGTTGCGTTCAGACTCAGAGTTCTGGGAGGGCGGATAATCCGCAGAAGCGCTCTTTTGGAAAGGCTTCTTTTGCCTGCGGAAATTATGCTGTTCTGAATATCCCACTGTTGATACTCTGCATATCTAACTTCCCAGGGTAACCTGCGAACAGTCGTGCCCCCCCCCCCCTTGGCAGGGCAGAACCCTTTTCAGAAGCCTGTTTTCACAGTCTTTTTATTCTCCAAGAATTAGCAAGTCCCTATTAGGTACTGATTGAGTCGTCGATATTCGAGTAGTTCGCAGAGTTCAGTCAATTGATATGTCCTAATCATTTGCTGATTATTGGATTCGTTCAGAAGGCCAACTTTGATCACGTTCTTACCAAAACATGTTCTTTTTCAGGCTCGCGCTATAAATCCTATCGACCATGACCGGAAAATTAAGTTCTGGACTGACCTGATATCATCGTCTTGTGAAGCAGAGGGAAACGCTATCATAAGTGTAGATTCATTGAAGAAACGATTTCGGCGAGGTGATCAGGTGCCGTCGAGTCTCAACGTGGTGGTGGAGCATTTGAACAAGTTGGTTTTTTTAAGTAATTATTTATTCACTACTGTATGCATTATTATATCTGTTCGTATCATTATGTCATCGTACGTATTATTATTATGTATATGCAAGTATGCGAGTGTTTTTTTCACATGTTCGCTTTTTCCTTTTTGACGAACGTGGTCGATCCTCCTTACCCCCCCCCCCTCAGAAAAATTGACCAGCAAACCTCCGATGGTCACAGTATATTTCTCGAATTACGTTCGTACATAGCTATGCGATGACTCAACGAAAAGGTTGCAATTCTTTGTAGAGAACCCCGTAAGCCTGGGATATGGTTGGAGTCCGAGTCGTACTTGGCTACATTATTGTCAGTTTGTAAAAAAAGGGAAGCGATGGGCAGTTGGCATGGGCTACGTGATTGCTTTCTGAGCTAGGAGTTCTTGGAACCCTTCTATTGCATAGCTGTCATGGCAGTTCATACTTCGCAATCGTTTATACGATTATTCGGTTTGCTATTAAGCGATTAGTATACAAAGAAAAGAATACATATCGATTGGGCGATTAGGCGTGTGTTATTGCATCCGTATCATTGGTTTGCTCCGCTCACTTAGCGATCACCTAATCACCTAGTCTCATGTACGATCGCGAACTATGGAAGCTGCCAAACTTGCTAGACGGTTTGTATGTTTGTCTGCTTATCGGTGTGTCTGTCTGTCCATCCCCCAAGATGAAGTGATGGGTAGCAAATGGAATGAACCAACCGCCAGAATTGGGAGCTCGCAGTCTTGTAATATCGATGTTTTCATGGTGGGAATGCGATAACACTGCAACTGATAAATAAACTCAGGCGCTCATGTTTTTTTTTGGGGGGG
>KZ345089.1:116372-129998 GCA_002352805.1 Teladorsagia circumcincta | reverse complement strand
ACAGACCTATACTTATAGGAAGATATATGTCTCTAGTGGGATAACCGTATCAAAAATGATTTCGAGTTTCACTAAAGCGAAAGCGACTGAAATTTGCCTTTTCATTACCACGATACGTCATTTCGCTCTATTTTTTACACGTTTACCTTCTCGTAGATTTGCCGCATCGAATATCATCTAAAACATTTCCTCCCATTCAAGTGTTGCGCATTTATAGCTCAAAATACACGAATTTGGTGTGAGGCGGCGGCGCTTGCAAAATCGCCCTGGTCCCACGCGGCGCAAAAACCCGAAACACGCGTTGTCGTCAACGTGTTAAAGGGTAATTTCAAACATTTTGTAGCGTATGCTTTTACAACAAATGAGTGAATCTATTGAATTTGCTAACCAAATTCAATGACCAATCAATTATGTCAATCATTTTGTATTTGAGAGCTCACATTTCTTCTAATTTCCACGGAGTGGCTCAATTTACCAAATCAACTGACTATGCTCAGAGCTACATAGGAGGTATGTAGTCGACATTAGAGCGGCTCTGAAAATATAGCTAGTCCAAATTTTATTTCAAGCGCATCTATTCCGAGCACCTTCGAAAATACCCGCTGCTCATTTGGGTATTCAAAAAAGTGAAAGAAATATTGAGGTTAACGGAAAGTGGCGCATATATCACCTCCCCTGAAAATTCTCCGACAACTCAGGGAGTGATGGTTAAGATCATCGATGCAAGAGACGAGTGCAGGAAGAAAAGCCAATTCATTGCTTCTCTAGAGCATCACAACTCCCCATCAGAGGAATGGGGGCACTAGCCGTACTACCCACTTTCTTTGAAGCCATCATAACCTTCTCGCAGTAAATCGACCAATGAAATTTGAATATAAGAACAGGTTAATGAGTAAAATTAAGACTGTATGTACTGCGTGTCTTCCGTTTCCACAACTCGTGCAAAATCGCATCGCTGAGGCATGTGGTGGCTCGAAATAAAAGCTGGACTCACTGCTTCAGTCTCTTCAAACGGTGAGAGTGGATTGATGCCGGTGGGGAGCTAGGATCTGATGGGGAGCCTGAGCAGCTCTAGAGAGAAGTGAGGAATTCTTCCACTGGACAGGGAGGTTACCTCGGTAGTGAAGTGTCAGCAACTAGACAATACGTTGAGGGAATATCATAACTCATCGGCCCAGAGGGATCAAATCCTCCTGTAACATAGCAATACTCGGTACAGCACGTCGTTCACTTCGGAATCCGAAATTTAGATTCGCGGGTGTCTCACCTTACGCGCCATCTCCATAGAGCGAAATCCGATGGCAAAAAGGTGGGTGAAGTCTACTTCTGTCAGCAGTTCGATCTGCGGCTACCTGAGCCCTATCATAAAGTATCAAGCTCCTTATTAGAGTTGAGAGAGCGCAAAAATGGAGGATAGTTATTGAAGCTATCGACATAAAATCGCTGGGTTGGTTTGTATAACTTGTGGAATAGAAGTTACATGCGGTAGGCGCTCATGTCCTTAGGGGGGACATTGAAGCTAGTGAGTCAATTATTGTGCGTGGGACTAAGCCTTGGGCAATGACAGGGATCCTGGATGGAAGATGCGAGCTATATGTATTCTCATTAGAGTTCCTCCCCTGTCCTGGACCTAGTCCTAGTGTCACCTGCCATCGGCCCTTCTGTGATGTCCCCCCCAAGGACATGAGCGCCCATGCGGTATTTTCTTGTCGCTGATAGATTTCGGTAAGCGGTAATGCATACATGCACGCAGGTAAGAACGATTTTTCCAGCACTACACTACAGTATGCCGTGACCAAGATTGCCTCAGCCTTCCCGCAATTTAAATACGACGTGGTCAAAATTTTCATGCCGATTACATAAGCGAATTTCAATGCTAACGCCGAGATCGTTGCTGAGAGTTATGCAAAATAGCAGAAGGGCTAATTCCCGTCGCGGTGGAAAACACTGTTGACTTCGCTCTTATATTTACCTTTGAAAAGCCTAGAATATTCAACAATTAAGTTAGTCAGGGAACTGCATAACATACTTGCCACTAGCCAGATTGATGAGCTGTGAGATATGGCTTGGAGATTAGGTTTAGCGTTACCATTAACCCCGCAGCAACACTGTCCAGTAGCCAGCATACTCACAGCGATATCAGAAATCAGGCGCTTTTTGCTATGGATGTATACCTCAAAATTCTTCGTTTACTGGAAACATGGGTATGTATTTACGGATCTGGCAACATACGAGTTATACCATTTTCACACCAGTTTAAGTATCATTACGCCCAAAATGAATGTGGATTCACTAATCCTTGTAGCCTATCAGCCATAAGAAAGAAACAAGAAACCGTAAGAAAAAGGCAAAAAAAGAAGTCCATCGTTCAGAGAAAATCGAGCGCGATGGATTCGCGAAGAACTCTGTGTTCAAATGAGTTCGAGCTTACTGGTCACCGTTCCATAATTATCGTCATGGCCTACCCATGCAAACCTCACTCGGTGTTGGCCCACACCTCTCAACTACCCGACAGGCCCTTAGGACCCTGGTTTCCGACTATGAGCCTTGAATCGGTAGGGATTGACGTTTGCGGGAGGTTCGGAATACGCTTTCGGAAGGAGATGCTCCATCCATTGTGCATTCTGGACACAACTTTTGAAGACAAGCATTCAGGACTAAAGCCTCCGTGGGTTACGAAGTGTGACATAAATCTGGTATTAAACATTTAGGCAAGAAGGCGCATTCCAAACTGAAGCACGATGAGATCCCACGTCTTCGTTCTTTGGTCCTTTGCGTCGCTGCAGCGGAATAGGTTCAACCCCATTAAATACCAAGTCAAGGCACGAGCAGCTGCTGTTGTGTTGAGTGTTTATTGCAAAATTCCAGCCAGTATTTATGCAACAATTTCCTCAAGGTCCTACTTGCTGTGTTTTTGAGAGCGCAAACTTCGTCTTCTAGCTTGGGGATCTATTTGGATGACGTGAGGTTATATGAGAGTCGAGGATGAAGTCGGGAGCATTTAGCTTCGCGGCGCCAGCTTCCAGGCCACAAAAAGTTATGTTGAAGGTCCAAAAAGTATTCCTGAAAGGGTTTTGCACCTACTTCAGTTCTCCTTTGGAAACTTCTTGATTCTGACTGCTCATTGATCGCCAAGTATTTTTCAACAAAGATGAAAACAATTGGACCACTAAGACATTTTGAGCCGACATCATGACAGGGAGAACCGTCATAGGAAACGATTCGGTGCTTCCTCATTTCATCTTGGCAAGTATATGGATATTCAAGGCACTGGCCGGCTCTTCCACGTCGAACCATCTTCCGTCATGCAAAAGGAGATCTGTTGTGTATCGAAGCTCAGTTAGAGTTCCATGAAACGTAATTCGGGCCAGAGGCAACTACCTCCAACGCTCTTGCAGCTCCTCTGTTATTGTGACGCAAAGTCCCATTCGCGTTCCAGTTCGATGCCCTGCCTGTATCATTTCACTCCCTTACCATTTCCATGGCGCATCCTGTATCGTATTGTGACAAGTTAGTTGAACTGTTTACTATACGCTAATCAGTGATCTCAAAACTGAAGCAGTTGGCTTTCCACGCAGCTATCCACATCCTTAAAACGTGCATATGAATTGCTAAGGCATTGCAGGACCATTCTGGGAAAAAATACCGTATCCGTGTATTGATCCGTAGACACGCGACAGCGGCCCTCAGAGCTCTGAATAGTACTGAATAGTATATGCGAAGCGGAGAGCTCGCCATCCTCATTTAAGCAACAAATGGACGTTGACACCTATTTGAAATTGAAATATGGGTGTGTGGTGGAATACAACGTTGTTTTGCGGTGGAATACAACGTTGTTTTGCGAACGCGTGAAACATTTTGTTAACAGCTCAGGCATTGACGGTAGGAGCCTATTGCAAGTTAATTGCAAGTTACTGTACATACCAGTAAGGTAATACTGCATTATTATCCACTGAAGATTTCACCTCTCACAAGAGGGGGGGGGGCTTTCAGGGCAACCCGTGCTACCAAAAAGTGTAAGGTACTGCTGATAGTTCGATCCCCCTTGGAAACTAAATTTTGCATTTGGGTTAGCAGCTACTTGTTGGCTTCAAAATGGACTTGATCGTTAGAATGACATCTGATTTTGACAGTTAGCGCCTTTGACATCAGCCTGTAGGCGCCAACCTAAAAACAAAATTTAGACCCCAACGGGGATCGAACCATCAACAGTACCCCACATTTTTTTTAGTACTGCCGAAACCGTTCAGCGAAATAGAAACACGGTTCTGGATATCCAATACGGCCCTACAATATGCAAGAAACCGTTCTGAAAAAGCGCGGGTCGCCCTGAAAGACCCAGTTGTCAGCGCTGAACAGGTTATCGTTTCTCAGCATGCGCCATGTATTCACCTTCCATGCAGAATCGATGTCGCTTTTGATGCAACCATGGTTTAAACAGCGAATTGTTAAACCAGCTGTAAAATGAGCCAAAGTTATCATCTTTCAATTTCTATGCTGATACAAATCAAGTGACCCTAGAGAGACTGTGCGTTTTGTTTCATGAACAAAGTTATAATTCGATCCGTGACAATGAATATGTCAGCGAACTAACTGGCAACTGGGGTTAAGGGCCCACGCTTCCATCCAGACGGGGGAAGATGTCGTAATAGCGATTTTTGGAAGGGAGAGGTCGTAATTGGGGTTAGCTGTGCTTGCAGCGCCCACAGCAACTTTGTAGAATTATCTCGGCAAGAGACCTTTACTCATCAACATAGCGGAACAAGAATGATAAGGGTCGAGAATGTTCTGCTCTTTTAGCCTGCACTTCAAATGTATTTTGCACTTCTCTCATAATACGACTCCTTAACAGCTGTCTATCCAGTAATTGTTCCGGACCCGTTGATCTTGATTGCTTACATTTTCAAGGTTTCTTCTGTAGGGGGCTTCATGTCTCTTGCCTACAAGATCTTTGAGGCAGAGGATACAAATTTTGGTCCTTGCTCCTCTCGATCTTCGAGTAGTATGTACGGATAGGCACCCGATTAATGAGCGTTCTCCACATACTGGCACAACGACGCTGAGCTCGTGCGCTAGAAACTACGGAAATTTTATCAAACTAGATATTCAGGCAACTACTGATTGTGTAACTCGCTCAATTTAGACCAAATGAGTAGCTTGTCAGCCCAGACTGCGAAATTCAGCTGCACTCTGTCAAATATTCCAGCTTAATAGGACCTAACTTTTCCCATATCATAGGATTCTTATTGTTGATTTAGCCCTTCTGATTTTCACTGCATCGACGGTAAGAGTAGGAAAACTTCGTCGGAAGCAATTCTACGTCTTTTTGGGAATAGAGTGTAAAGAACTAATAGCTTTTCGATAGTTTTGGCTAATAGAGTGCCCGATCATCTCAGTTTCTAGTATGATAAGATGAGAATGGATAACTTCTGGTATTATTTTATCGGATAAGCTGAGAATTCATAGATCTGGTGCTTCTCTCTTGCTACAAATTACAGTATAAAAATTTTATATGGCTCCCATTGACTTTGAGAACAAGAACAGAGCCGATTGATACAGATTTCACCAGCCCATCAATGAGTTCTGGATAGCCACATATGAGTCTAGGCCTGTTACCACAACAGTAGAGAAAATGCAAAACCCAGTATTCGAATTGAAGACTCGAAATCTTCCCAGATACCCTCTGGAACCTCCAAAACTCTATGAAAACATGGGCTAAATATAGCCCGATTCCCCAAACTTTTGAACTCTTTCTACCAACGCTTTATCCATATAAACATGCTCTATACAATGCATAACTCTTTAAAATGACAAGAGAAGGATATCGAGGCAATAAGTGATCTGCACAGACCCTTAATGGAAAGAGTAAAAACAATAACGTTAAAACAAAGCATTTCTAGAAACTTCATGTTCTTAGAACAGATAGAAAGAAAAAAACACCGTTCCCAGAAAAAGTACTAAGCACGGTTGTAAAACTTTTAAAAAACACTTATACATCGTCATTTGACCAAAAAATGCTATAAAATTCAGCGCCCAAGAACCATAATTCATCAGATTCTCACAGCTTAGCACTACAGATGGTAACAAATTATATACATACATAAAACTTATTATAACAGAACATTTGACCTTATTGACCAATAGAGCATCTAGTTTCGTAAGGCGACTAATGGACAAAATATTCCGGGTATAGACGAGACTCATGGATATGACGTAGCACTGTACACGATTTTCGCTCACAGAACCCTCGCGAATCGCTGAAATAGGTTACTTATCAATCTGTTCCCCAAATCCTTGTGAGTATTCGGAAGGCCTCGCGTTCGTGATATCACCTTGATTTATGCAACGTGACTCCAAACGGGACCCCATTGCGTAACTTCACGACCTCGGCCCGTAAAAAATCTGATAACATCGATAGGAGAAGACTCAGAAGGCTCACGTCAGTAAACAGATCCTCGTACCATTTCAAATATAATATTGTCCGAAACTCAGGAAACGATTTCCGCGCTAATTTCAGGGAATATCTTGGTATCATTTTTGCAGCAATGACATTACCTAGTAGCGAGACAAATTCGATGACCAAACACCTTGAGAAAAAAGAGGAAACAAGTGCGAATTAATCTAGCCTGAAATGGTAAAACATTTTAGACGATCGAAGACCCGTAAAGATAAAATCTCGCAGATCTCATATTGGAATGGTGCCAAAATGCCTTATATAGTGGAGACTGAACATCTCTTCAAATTCGCACACTGTAAAGACCCAAGAAGTAGCCTTTCCACCTCCACAAAAAAATGGAAGGATAATGTTCAGCAGACTTCGATTTACCTCTTCGTAAATAAAAAATAGCAAATAAATAAAACAGCAAATAAACAGGAAGAAGGATAATATTAGCTGTGTGCTGAGCATTATGTATAACCTCCATTCTAAATCAAAAATATCTCGAACTAAACAAAGCGCTCAGGCCTTTCATCCCCTAAAAAGTAAGTCTTCAAACAACCGTGCCGCCGTTCTTCTTCCACAGTTCGAACGACTATTGTTCAGTTGTGGAACTGGGGATTAATTCGTCCTTCATGTTACCGCCAGATGAAAAAGTAACACAAGAAACATCACCCGTTGGAACGCCAAGTTGTTCTATTCCATTCTCAAGGGCGCCCGTGCCCGTAAACTATGCGCTTTAGGTTACCATGACAATATCTTCAGTAGTAAACTCTCCTGCGAGGACGGAAAAGACGTCGTATACTTCTAACGTGCAATGCAAAAATCGAAACTGTCGATAAATCCCTCATTACTCGACGGAGCAAAACGTACGGCCGATGAAAAACACAACCACCAGCATCAAAAAAGCGCACACGTGCACCAGCTGCGCCCCAGTGGCGGACCACTGCATATGTTGAATTGCAAAAAAAGCTACTGTGAACGGTGCTCGGTTCTGGCGCAACGATTCATCCAGTCATCTCCCCCCCCCACCTCTCTCCTTTATCGAAGTTGGCGTTCAACTATGTTGTCCACATGTTGGACTAACCAGTCCACACCAAATGCAACATTTCATGGGGTCGATTCGCTACTGAATTGCGAACACTGGATCTCCATCGATCAACATCCGACTCGCCTCCACTTCTACGACAAATGTGCTGCACAAAGCAATCGGCACATTCAAAGCTTTACCGCGAACAGTCACTTTATCTCTACGTACTAGCAAAGGCCACTGCCGAAAGTGCTACACTATCCCATTCCTGTCGGCTTCCTCCTTTACGAAGTAGAAATTCTAGTAGGCTTAGGAACATCCCTGCTTCCCTATAAGACGAGGAAATCTGTCCTACTTCTCGCGCAAGAAACCCCACGAAGGAACGGAAAAGCTCTTCGCCAAACGTGAACAAAGGCAAGGGTCAGTCAAAAGGAGTCAGTGCTAATCCAATCCCCCTCCCTTCAATGAATTAATGAATGACAAAGAGCTGATCACATCTATCCGTCCAACGCAGTAGCCATCAACAACGGCTGGTTCAAACGGCGGATATCTATGGGAGCATGGACAAGCGGACACAATAGCAAACCGTTTGCATCACAGCTGGACACCGCTGATGACACCAGACAGCTGATTACTACATCTCACCGAATTCGAATCGTCAATGCTTACAAGATTACAGACAAATTGAAATCGCTCCTTTTTTCAATCCTGCAATTCAAAATGAAGAATTCGTTTCATTTTTTTTTTGAGAACGTACGACTGCATATTCATTCGATCTATGTACTCAAGGGGTGGGAAGAAGATCAGGAAAAACAACTATATAGACTATAATAAAATCATCTACGTACCCGGATATACACAAATCCTCTTTCTAAAACTGAGTTATCGATTTGAGACCGCATGGGAACGTAATTTCGCAAGCCTTGGAGACGTATGAGCGGATGATTTTGTGGCAGGTCGCTTTCTTGGGCTCTTAGGTGGACTGCTCGATCCACTTCTAGCTGAATCACTGGCATCGCAGCCCTCAACTTCAGCAGCAAACCTGAAAAGGCAATGCATCAAAGCTAACCTGGGTTCTAGGGCATTAAGAAACTGACCTGAAGGGACTGTTGGGAGGAGGTGACTTCAAAGTTTCCAGTGAGACCTTCGGATTCTTCGAAGAACGTTGATCAACCGAGCGACGTTTACTCACTTTGAGATAATCTGGAAATAGATGATTTTAAGTGTATTGTACCACAATGGCAACAAATATGAAATAACAAATCAAAAACGATGTTCATCACTCTTTTATACTACTTTAGCACAGCAGTTCTGTCTCTCCAACTGTGCGGTACATCAAGACGAGATTCGCCGTACCGTTATCGAATCAACACATCTTTATCGTGAAATCTGAATAATGAGTAAAAGACGCGCCGCACTTCGCATGAGTGAACCGTTGTTGCGCAAATATGGCCCTGTGTCGAACGGGTACCACGGCATTTCCAAGAAAACATAGGCGCGGTGATAGGAAGAATAGCCTCGGTATTGGCATGTTTATACGCTACCATTTCAGTGCTAGCATCAGTACTTTGTCCAGTACAGAATGTACAGTTTAGATGAATGTGAGTCTTTTGCTCAATGGAACTGTGAACAGCAGTGCCTCAGACGGGAAATCGTATGCGTTCCCAGCAACTTTTTCAAACCACGATGCTTCCATAGCAAATACATCATGAACTGGTTCTGAACCATGTCACTGGCCCCAAATCCTCGAGCTATGCTCTGAAGACAGGACTACGTTAGACTAAGGTAATAAGAATCTTGACATCGACTGACACTAAGCTTCCAACGCATAGCTTATGTTATGGTCACTTGTCAGATCTTTCCTGGGTGCAGACGTGGCTCATGTAAGCAATCACTCCCACCATGAGATGAAACTGAAGCACACATTGGCGACGGTGTGATGCAAAAGATCGTGTGATGCAAAAGATCCCCTACAAAAGCAAATTGTAAATTTTAATGATATCGAAAACCTCCTAGGGATTATTAGAAGCTCCACTTCTAAGAGGAACCGAGACACTGGCGAAAACCCCGTATTTCATGAACAAGGTCATTTACAAAGGAATGGGACAGGTTTATAAGATTTCTACGAATGGAAATGCTGAAAGGATCCCATATCTAATCCTGCACACATTTTATGGCATCAGACGACAAGCTGACCCCTACATATGCGATCCCAGCTGTTCGCAATCTCGACAGCATAGAGGGTGAAGATGACTAATCCTCCGAATTAACGACCTCTTAAGCGGTTTTGTCCGCTAGCAGACGATACGATACGGTAATACTGCGAGCATAGTATTCAGACGAATTTTCTCGTCGACAAATTGGAAGGCTGGAGTTCACATCGGAACGACACGTGACGAAACTATTGAAGAGGATTGAAGACAGACAATTTGCCAAAACTTCAATCTTCGCTTCGAGCATATTCCACTAAACCACTCCATTTTATGGGCAGCAATTCGGTGAAAATTACCAGTACTCGGCGCATGGCTTCGTTCTAAATCGTTCTGATGACTCTAACCCCCTCGTGCGAATGTCATCCAATCCTTAGTGGATAGAGATCTGGATCGACAGGTTGCCGTATAACCATAACGATATAATTGCAATCGTGCGCTCTCATCTTTACCGTTCAACTGTCACGGCAGCATCCCTCGCATACCAATAACATTATCAACCAGCAGAAGGGAAAAGAATAGTATAACCAAGCACTGCTCCCTCTTTGAATCTATTACTCGAAGTGTCCCAACCACGGTCAACACACAATAATGACGACTCTTCACGCACGTCCTTGAATATAACCATCTACCCCGTCATTACCACTACTGACCTCCAACCGGCCGCCCGAGACGCAAAATTACATGAACCTAGCAAGTACGCCTTATAAATGATGAATTAGATGACGAATGCAGCATAACAGACTTCACTACACAGCAAAACACCTGGCGTGCAAAACGGGTTTGCGAGGAAATTGACAGTCCCCCAGATTGGAGGTGAAGAGAAGGCGAATAATTCAGAAGGTTATGATTACGAAATCCCCTTTGAAATGTGCTGTACAGTTGAGTCGCGTCGCTTGAATTGTTTGCTGAAGGAAAGCAAAACTTTACGACACTGAGTCATTTCAAAGCTGCGACGCAGCAGACGATGCTATGTGGTATACCATCCGTATAAAGCACGTGTTCTGCTCAAAAAGAAAGACCACAGATAAACAGAGACGTGCAATAGGGGGATTGATTACAACAACCGATTGTGTAAACAAATAATAACAAAGAAGAAGAGCTTTATAAAAGTTCATTAGGTTTAAGAACTGAGGTAAGAAGAAAGAAAAAAAATAGAATTCAGAAAGTTCTGAGAATCAGAGAAACCGGGGAATAACGGATTACTGTATGAACAATGTCAAAAAAAGAAAAAGAATTATAATTTTTAACTCACTTGTGAGCTTTGCCTGCTTCAGGCCTCGAAAAACTTCAGGATTTTTGGGAACTTGAAGTTTCGTACAGGATCTTAAAAGTTCATTAAGCATGAGAAAATCAAAAAAAAACAACACAGACATGCAATAGAAAGGTAGGACAAATACGCGAAAAATCCCTATTTAAGCTGGACGCAACACTGGATGCATTCTAGCACTTAAAGCCGAAATACGAGAGCCAAGCTGAATACATGAGTAGGTTTGGACCCTTCCCCCTTCCTCTTGCAAATAGACACAGGCACAATGCGACTTGGCGAGGGGCACTCTGTAGAGACCTCTACGAACAAGCCTAGGCAGCAGGCACGAACTGCGGAGGATACGAAAAGTGCTTCCGCATACCAAAGTCCTTCCCCTTCAAAGGATCAGCCTTGAAACTAAGCATTTCTGTGATCTTGATGCGATTTCACATGGTGCCCCCCTCCCCCTTCTCCCGAGCCACATTTCGCTACAGACAGACACATAGTACATACAGCAGTCGGCGAGTAAATTTTTAGTGAATATAGTATGAAGTTTTCAGCGAGTTTTCAAGACTATTGAGGGAAACATATTTCTTCCCCCAGTTCATTAAATCTTTAACAAACACACCGCGTAAGAGGTCGATGAACAACAGCATCAGGTTCGCCTTTGGCTTCTTCACAAGAAGCTGAAGGAACGTTGGGGTCGAATTCTACGACTCTTCGCGTCTTCCTTTTCCCATGAACATGAGGCTTATACACAGAAGGCACCTAGAAGACAACCATTCACCACTCAGAACATCTACGAAAAAAAAACTAAACTAAGTGAAAACAACTACTGACCTTTTCCATAGGAACTGTCTCATATTCAATATCACCAGCAATAGGCTTATCTAATTTAAAGTCATAATTCCACTTTTCTCGGCTGTTCTTTAGCTGCTTGTCTGTAGTATCTGATAACCATTTCTCAACCTGAAACAAGAAAATACTGTCACATTAGCAAAATACTAGTGACTGCAGTTTCTTGTGTAGCTCTGAGTACCATAATTGTGTAGATCTAAGAAATTATCTCGTTCCTTTGACAACTAGCAGTCTCTACAAAAGCAATGAAAAGATTCGACCGATGGGATTCTTATGCGCCGCACGATGTGCCCTTTCAGTGTGCCTTGACATTAAACAATGAGTCGCGCCGGAAGAATTCGCTACAAGCGGTGGGTCCTAATACAAAAGCTTTTCTCCAAAGATCCGAAGCTTGTGAACCGATGACACAAATTCATGAGTATTTGAAAATATTGGAATTACTTTACCATTTGATCAGATATGATGGAATGAATGAACAAGAGCTGCTGATCCTGTTACAGGAATCACTGTTGAGAAAAACCCACAGAATACGTAGGGCGGAAGTGTTTAGGAGTAAAAGACGCTGCTTACGCTCCATCCAGGCACCAAGCCTTCAGTCTCTCCGAAGTCAGTTAATGATTACCAGACTTATTCGGGGAGGATTAAAACAACGAATTGTACATCAGCTGGCCTCTGCAAGTCACTGTACAGGCCTAATCGCATTCCAAGTGCCACACAATCCTAAGGAAGTAGGAAGCGTGGCGCATCCCAAAAAGAGCTTGCGCCGAATGCTTACTCGTTCATCCCCTCATCCGTCGGGCGTGTGTTTATGAAACGTACCAAAAGCTTGCGCCAAGCTTCATTTATAGCGCCATGGCCAAGCTACTTACTTTGAACCCGGCTAACAAATACTGTATTTATTCTTATGAACATCCTCTAGCAGTTCTTTAACCCATTAGGTATCGCATCGTATGCACCGCGCGGTACATTCGTTCTCCTCGATTTTACATTTACCGCATTCTTAGAAATCCAGAAGTAGTCAGGTAAGTAGTAAAATGCTCATCAAGAAATTGATAGACCATGAGTAACTGATGGAGCATGTATCAAGAACCTCTCGAAATGCACGCATAACGCGGTTCACAGAGGTGGAAGAAATTTTACCTAACAAACGCTAAGATAGAAAGATTAAGCCACAACTATGAGAGAACTGCGAATTTTGCTCTATTCCTTCAGTATTCATAAATCAACCTGGCCGCAGGCTTTCCAAGCTTAACCCTGCCACGTCAAGGGGGTTATTCTTCATAGCTGAATGAAAAGAATGTAAAGGAATGTAAAGAGCTATCCAATGGATAATCAGTGGAAGAAACGATTGAGGAGCTAACGCAAGATGAGTAGAGGCAAGCTCTAGGACTAACTTCGGGGAAAATGAAAACTGCACAAGCATCATAGATTCTATTCTCCCCCGCCTGAGACTTGGTCCCGTTTTTTAACAGAAAAGAGAAGGTTTTGCGTGGTTCTGAATGTGTTGCGACTCAATGTCCCCTTATCTTGTGATAGCGCGCTGATTGGATAATAACCGAGTCAGCCATGCAAATTCAGAGAAAGAATTGTATTGTGTGACGCATCCTATGATTTTGTTGAATTACACGAAAATCTCGGAGAAGATTGAAAGATAACGAACAAAATTAATACTTTTGGTCTTTAAGCGCATAAGAACAAACCTGATCGGGGTCCGGTTTGCCGAAAAGACATCGTTTCACCCGTCTGTGCTTACCAGGGCTGCTATTTTCCATCGTTGGCACAGGACCCCTGCATTAACAGAAGCTCGAAGACATGGTGATGGAAGAACCAGAAAAGGGGTCAA
>KZ345089.1:71867-81877 GCA_002352805.1 Teladorsagia circumcincta | reverse complement strand
GCGAGGCGACGGTTTGCGACGGTTTCCGACCGTCGCAAACCGTCGATTGAACAAACGACAGGAGCGGTATTGTAATAAACTGTCTGTGGCTCTTATAACGTTTTCTTTTAATTGCATTCTGTACTGTACTACGGAAGTTCTTTCTGTGTGCGGTTAGGTTCCATTGCGTTGTCTTACTGGGCAGTAACACATCACGGAAAATTTGCGCCCGTTCTTAAGTTTTGCACACCAGTGTATTATGGAAATTTTCCAAAAAAGAGCGCCTGAGAAAATCATCAACTCAACCTCAACCTCCAAAAATGTCTTGATTTGCGAGCATTCTGAAGATATTGCACACAAATTTCTACATCGAAACTTGTATGCTGTCTGTCCGACGGCACATGAGGAGCAAATGAATTCAAAATTTGTTAACATCCAAGTAGGGAAACAAAGACCTCTGAAGATACAAAGCCGCCTTCTCGAAACATTGAGTACCCGAGAGGAGGCCTGTTGGGTGACGAGATGGCAGAGACGCAGGCGGGTTACTGGACGAGTCGCAGCGTGTAATATGCGATGTGAGACGTAGTATGGAACACTATTGGTCTCACTCCAAATCGATACAGTATCTGCTATCTCGCCGTGCGACAGGCGTTCTGTCAGGTACCCCGAAACATTAGCCTGTTTCAGGAATTTTCCGACAATCAATATTGAAAGTCGTAAAATTATAGAGATGTAGAAGGCATTCTAGAGGTATACGATAAGTAATCACACGTGTTGGGTGTTTTTTCTTTCATTAGCGATGATTTCAGCAGATAAACTGGAACATTATTTTTGGCAGGCGGTTTAGCGCTAGGCCGAGTCGTTGTGAGTTCACCCACGACCCTAGTTTCATCTGTTTCACCTGAATGGGAATCGATATACAATATCATGGTTAAGTTCACTATATATACATAACATCACGACCTTTGTAAAAAAAATTCAGTATCCACGATCTAATCAGCTCAAATTTGTACGAACTCGAATGAAAGATTTTGGCCCTGGCGACAAAGATCTAGGTAAGCCTTGTGGCACTCTTGGGTCAATCGATGCCGTCTGTTGGTGCAGTAGTCTGAAGAAATTGTCTTCAGGATTGTTTTGGCCCATGAGACGAGCGGTCTAGATTGCTGTTCGACTTTTCAGGCTCTGACGAAGGCGAACAGGCAGAGACGTAAGCCTAATAAAAGAGCTGAAATCTCGGGCAAGCTACAACTGAACCGCATCCATGGATTAAAAGGCTTTTTTCTCCTTGTATGGTTGAAGATGATCCTTGCTCGTTTTGAGGCATTCTGAATAGCTACTGTATAGCTTCTACTGTATAGCTTTCAGGTCACTGCAGTGCTGCGGTCCTGAGCTGTATCCACCCTTGCAAATTTTTCCCGAGTGAGCAACTCGTTAATATCCTTCAGATTCATCGGATTTAGCAGCAATCAATAAGCAATGGATTCTCGACCTCCAGACCACTTCGTCTTAGTATCAATGTGCTCTCAAGAAACCCTACTGTGACCCATGATTCATGAGGTTTACGCATTTTTTCTTTAGCCTGCCTCATTTCAGTGGGTCCGTCAACCTCTATCAGTTTCTGTGTCAAATAAAGAGCGCAGGTCAGTTAGCCCTTACCAATTTTGGAAAGTAGTGCTATCGGGTTTTGTTGCAAAAGCAGTAAGAAGAGGACGGCATGCGTTTGGTTTGAACAATTTTTGTCCACAGATGCTAGTTTAGGAGCTTTCCTTCACAAAAAAGATTTCAGATTCGAATCGCAGGGTCCAGTGGCTATGGTTGCAACAACCAAAAACATCAAGGTCGTCGTGGTAGGAAAAACGACGAACAAGAGAGTCGAACTCGCTTTGATCCGCTAATGATGTGGAGTTTTTCTGGATGTGCTACATGAGATTCGCTAGGTGGCGAAATGCGAATCGACCGCCGCCCAAAAAAAAAAAAACGCCACGACGACAAAGCGGCGTGATGATTTCGCAAAAAACCACGACGACCAGCCGCCTCGAAGATGCGATTTCTGATTAGTCTGACCACGGTCGGTTATTAGCAAACAGAGGACTTGGCGATTTGAATGAGAAAAGTTCATGTTTTCGAAGTTGAAGGCTGAACACTCGCCTCGACGTCGTCAATCCTCTCATACCTCAGCTATTTTTTCGGTCGTCAGGTGGAAAAAGCGGGGGCTCTGAGGGAGTGGCGCTTTTCAACTGTGGTCACACTGGCAATCGTAGATGACAGTAAGAAGTTTTTCAATGCGGCTTCAGTCTTTGAAGTGGTCGTTTCGAGGTCGATTAGACGAGATTTCGCGCAACGGCCCCTGTCTACGATAACCACCACCCATCGTTTGAGGTACTGTATTTGCGATTGAACTGAAAGATTGCCGAAACGTAGCGATGGACATGGTGATTTCACAGTAAAGTCAATCTCGCACTCACATGACTGTAAAAAAAGATTCTTTACTGCGATCGGTAGCGAGTGTGATGCCAATCTGGGACAATGTGGACGGTGGGGGAATATGTATCACCGGAAAGTTACAGCTAGTGAGGTAAGCATGTCCAAGCAGGTTTGTGGTTTCTGCTGGACGTTGGGAAAGGGATGGGATCCCCAACGGTCGGCGGAGTACTTAAAGTTTGTCGGTACGGTAGGAGAGTGATGACGAAAGTGGTCGTCGTCCTACGTCAGCAGCTTCGCCAAAAGCTGGTCTGCTTACCTTACGACTAAGCCTTGAAGTGAAAACGGACCTGCGTTCTTTCGCAGCATTAAATTGGGGCGGTTCAAAGGACCGAGTAGAAGTAGTCCGTCGACCGTCGGGACCCATCCCCTCAACATTCAGCATACGGCCCCAGCAGAAACGGCAAACGGGCTGGTTTACCTACCTCATAGCTAGCTCTTTCGGGGAGAGCGAGGAGGGACATTTGGTCCACTTGGCCGTCTCGGGCTAAGCATTGCGAAGGCAGTTTCTTTCCAACGAGGGCTTCTGGCATGATCGCGACAGCATAGATGAAGGTCGACGTTCACTTCACTTGATTTTGTGTTGAGATGGACGAACAGCGAAAATGAAGGGTGCGGAATTTCATGCACTAGGGTTCAAAAACTCATCTTATCTATCTGTTTTTACTTGTAACTGCTGTTTTCACTCGCATTCGATCTGCGAGAGTTTTACAAGAATAAGAGTTGTGAACAAAACCTTTGCGCCGGGCGGCTCGAACCGGCATGTCTCGCAAGCGTACTGTGCAAGTGCGTTAAAAGTCACGCGACAGGGACTGTTTCGCCCTGACTTGGAAGTATTGTATTCTTGTGGTCGAACTCAGATTACTGAGGATCTCGATGTTGCTATCCTTGACCGATTTTTTTAAGCTCTAGAAGCTTCCTCTCTATCTAGTTATGAGCTTTTTATTGAGCACCGCTAGCTAGGAGAACGCTCCGCCCACCGCGAGAGAGTTCCCCTACTCGGATTAGCAACTCAGTGCGCGCTTGCACATTTTTATGGTCTTCGGGCTGTTCTATAACCAAACTCGAGACTTTTGCAGTCCACACCTCCCAATTCGGAGCGTGCCCCGCCCACTGTCGGCAGAGCTCGCCTCAGCTGATATGTGTTTTGTTTTTCTTGACTCATACTTACCCTTTCCATACTTGACATGGATTCTGTGAGTGGTTCTTCCGGTAGTACCGAATTTCGTGACAGACGGTCAGACAGAAACGTAGACAGACTTAGCGCAATATACTATAGTAGGGATGTTTTCAAACTCTGCAGAGATGATCCTGTATGTGGTTGGATTACGTACTCAAGGTTGAAGAGCTTATCAGTGGCTCTCTTTTATTTGCACATTTATTTCTATAAATAACAGAGCGTTTCATCAAATTATCTCCAAAAAGGCTGCATCCATTGGGTTCAAGCAGTGCCAAGCAGAGAATTGCCGACGTCGTTGATGTTGGTCGAATGGAAATACTGCTTCCAAAGGTTCACAAACATCTCATAGTCGATGGCGTTGATCAGGCAGCCGGCAGGACTCTAAAAAATCACTGAAGATACAGTAGAACTTATGAAAATGACATGGAAAACAAACCAGAGCGAATTTGTCAAAACATGCGATTGCGTCATCTCGAGGAATGGCGAAGTAGCCAAGAACCTCAATGTATTCGGCCAAATCGACTAACTGATCCCCTGAAATCGTATATAATTCGTTTCTTGCCACTAGGGAGCTCCTCAATTCTTATACCAGATGCGTCAAAAAGGCGGAACATGTAGTCGAGATAGGCCTTCTGCCATGCTGGCTCTTTCTCGTCCTTCAATGAGTCGGCCCACATTCCGATCCAATCTAACAGCGTGATCTATAAGAGTACTTGTCAGATGGAGGGCAAAAACGTGACATGTTGTCTGGCACCTTCGGTTCGAGAATACTTACAGTAACAGAGGAGAACAAGAGCAGTCTGAAACGGAGCGATGCTGAGGGTTTGCTCTTATAATCGAGCCTTTATTAGCGGAGCAGTCAAATATGGTCGAAATTGGCCAAAAAGCTTGTTCGCATCGTTTGAAGATAATTTATTGAAACATCGCATTGAGAGAAGTCCTCTCCAAAAGGTTTTATAACTATCAAATAAGTCAAAGCTATAGCTTTTTACCGGAACAGCTTGAAATTAACCTATTTCGATAACAATCAGGAAAAAGGCAAGTTTCACCTTCTTCAGCGGCACTTCTAGTGTAGGATAGCAAATAATACCAGTAGGCAATGACTGCTCCTACTTCTAAAAGCTTTGTTATCAGGTAGAAGCCCTTTGAATTCGTTAAATCATTGATGATAAAGAGAAGTGAGGATGTCCCAAACGAAGAAGAGCGTATGCATTTTTTTTCTCGTTCTCACAGTAAAGTACGACAGGTGGACTGATCCGAAATTATTTGTCGTAGTTATTACGGGAGTGGATCGGGTTGGATTATAGCTTCCGGGATTGAAAAGAACTAAATCATGATTCTATCTCACTCATAAATCACTGGCTAATCGTCCACGATAAGAACGAAAAGAACAAAGAAATTGCATTTGTTCTGGTAAACAATTCGTAAAACTAGATGGAGTGGTACGCGTTCAAATTCCCGCCGGACATCTGCCACAAATACAGGCGAAAGGAACGTTCCCCTTGGTTCTCTGAATGCCATCACTAGGGAATCCTTTTGATCTTTTGACTTACTGTGCTAATATCTCACAACTCTACTTCAGCATATACTATCGCTTGTCTCTCTACTGCCCAAATTCGAACGCCTTGACATGATTCTCTCACTGCGTTGCCTGATACGTAGGTGCCTCGAGGAGCGCCTCTTTCCAGCGCCGCCGCGCTACCTGCCTTTGAATGTCCATAGACTGTGTTTTCGTAAATTTGTTCTTCGGAAACTGAATCTTCGTGCGTAAAACTTTGTGTGTTGCCTCAAGTGATCACATCTGACACATTCATATTGGGAAAGAATGCAGGAATTTTCCGGACAGAATTCCTTCAAGATATGGCCTGCTTTATGGTGTGATATCCTTTAAAAACTGGCCGTCACACTGGTCATCAATTCACTACTAATCAGGCCTTGCACTTCCCCAACCTCACTCCGTCGCCATTCTTCACTTACAGTGTCAGCGAAGTCTCGCTATCGGTCTTTGCGCAGATTGGCATAATAGGACAGCTTCGTTAATGTCTGTCAAAAGTGAACGCGCACTTTTTTTAGCAAGATGAGCTATGACAGCGCGAAGTGTACCAGAAGAAAGACGGGGTGGTGAGATTTACTTTCCTGTCCAGGAATAAGCCTTGAGGAGCATGGTTATAGGCGATAACTTGGAACGTGTGGGGCATAATGATGGAGACAAGAAGAAAATCGTTTAACAGTCAATTCATCTGTACACATTTAGAAAATTATAGAAAAGTTAATACCAATTTAATGAGTTCATGCTTCAAACAACAACCCCCCCCAAACATGGACCCTCAAACGACAGTTTACCCTTCCTTCTCTTACTGACAAACGCAGTAACATAAAGTCAAGAACCTTTTTCCTCTTGGAGTTATGGAGCAGAGTTCAGTATTGGCAACCAGTACTGCTTACTCGCGTCGCTCAGAATAGGCCGAACCCATTTTTTATCTTGAAAGTCCTTACCAGTCGCACGTAGAAACTTGTAAATTTTTCTACTAACACAACTGAATCTTTATGCAGTTTTTGTGCGGTTTGTCGACAACTCAATTTGTTGGCTTTATGTAGTTCTTCGTTATCTGTGGCTAGAGGTCAAAATCCATGCTTTCGTCCTCAGGTTCTTTACCTCAGTCCTGGGAAAGCTGAAACTCTAACTGGAAGTGCATCGGAAACTAAGGCTGCTTCATAGTTGCCGCTCTGTGTGGTTCGTGCGGACCGCGCGGAGGGGGTGGAAAGCGTCAACACGCGCTCTGGCGCACAATACACACTTGGCGCGCAGTCGGCCCGAAATGCACCGAAATCGAGGTTATCGATCAGAAGGTTCGACTGCACACCAAGTACGCATTATGCGCCAGAGCACGTGTTGACGCTTTTCTCCCTCTCCGCGCGGTCCGCAAACTACAAAGCAGCATAAATGTTGCTGCTCAATGTTGCACACAATGGTTAAGAATCGTTGGCCGTTTCTTCTTACTCGAATGGGTACGTTCAGACGTTGTTTTCTGATCATTCGCTTTCGAGCAAAAGTTTTGGCACAAAGGCACAAAAGGAGGTGACATTTCAATTTAGCCAGCCTAATATTTTTGTGTGCAAGTTGAAGATGCCGCGCACATCAAATGATGATTGATCCCTTCACTTCATGGGACCCCTCACCTTTTGTAGTCGACTTTCTAGAAACCGTTACCACCATTTCGTCATTGTAAAGTTGAACAAAAGCCTACATTTTTCCAGCTTCCCCAACCTCACAGATTCTAGCACTACAAACTTCACAAATCCAATATCTAGGAAGATTTTTTGGACATTCACATAAAAAACAGGACAAATGAATTTAACCGTCATGAAGCGACACAATGATTCGAGTAACTGATTTTACCTGATCTTTCACGTCCTTCCCCATGGTTTCCGTCATGGACTGCCATACTTCAGTGAGGCTGGACCTAGCAGCAACATGGTCAGTTCCGTCCTCGCCACGTAATTCACCGATTGCATCAATCAATCTCTGGAAGTCTTTCCACTCGATGACATTGTTGCCTATCAGGTCTGCAAAAGGATTTGATTAATCAGTCACAGATGGAAAGTGAGCAGAAAATGAAGCTCCGAACCGAAGAACGTGTAAAAGGCGTAGTGCCACTTCCGCACTAGAAATGGTTCAATGTGTGGGAACATTTCGATCACGTCTTCGAGTTTCATATCTCCCACTGATACTCGCCCTAAACGTAGTAATTTTCATAGGAAAGTCACATCTGGGTGTCAGCCTATTCGGCTTAAAACCTGAAGTAAAAGACGACAAGGTATAAAGCATTTGGCATTGATTGATTTCGTTTTGGGATGCGCCACGCATGCTACTTCCTTTCAGAATCATTGCGCCAATTTGACTGCGATTGGCCTATGCAATGCGGTGGCCAGTCGATGTGCAATTCAATGTTTTTATCCTCACAGAAGCAGCGCCACTTTTTACTGCACCAAGTCTATCCGTTGATGTTATGCTTTTCTAATATAAGTCCGGTACCAAAAAACCACCCAAGGAATGGGACGCTTTTTTGGCCTACGACACGCAAGCCAGGATTCGATCAGTGGATCGCGCGCGTGGCAAGCAGCGCCACTTTCCGCTACGCCAAGTCTACCAGTTGTTGGTATATTTTTTTTTCCTTCTCTGAGTAGTACAGTCAGTCCCGCTTCACCTGCAATATCTAGCGCGTCATTGAACGCATAAGTAAGCAAATAAATAAATAAGTAAATAAACAAATAAATAAATGCACCGGTTCCGCCCAAGAACCTATAGAAACCCAATTGCAATATTGATTTGGCGAACATTTTAATGGTTTCGTAGTTTCGGTCCGCTTAGCATTTATAAATACAGGGATTTACAAAGAATAAAGTTTCGAAACTTTGATTATGGCTTGAACTCTGAGATACAGTCCAGTTTATGTGTTCTTAACATTTTATGGCTACATGGGTAGTGTCTAAACGGTACAATGGCGAGTTTTTGGGTGCACGTAATAGTCCTGTATTGGCCAGAATACAAATCCCCTTTATTATTCCCTCGAATCGCATAAAGGCAATAATCACGATGGCTGAAGGGCGGAGCAGTTTTGGTAACGCCGTAGAGTATGCACTGCGGGGTCAAGTCTACCGATGACGTCTTATGACGTCATCAGTCCGCTCCACCCTCCAGCCTTCGCGTGCGCTGCCTTCCGAAGTTGTTGTTCGTATGCACCGCATGCGAAGGTGTCCTCGTATTAAAGAACAGGATCGCTTCTCCTCATCCCCATCCCCTCGCTACTCGTTTCATGTCTTCAGAGATCAATTCATTCGCCCTTTCCTTCGAATTTTTCCATGTAACATAGAAAAGGGGATTTAATTGAATTGTATCACTCTATTTCCTATATCTAATAAGAATTTTGTTGTGCAAATAATGGAATGTATAAAATGCAAGTTTAGTACCTGGTACTGGTCTGAGCGGTATCGGAGCTACGACATAACCAGCGGTTGCCATGGCTGGTAGGTACACGTCTGTAAGTACGATTCAGCTGATCATTCTATTCACGATCATTTAGCGTGCTTCCATAAATATTCGTGCTTTGCGAGCCACGCTTGTCTGCCCGTATGCCTGTAGATTTGTCTGCATACCCCCCTGTCAGTTTGAAAAACACAAAATGGAAAAGGATGAGATTGAAGGCAGCGGCTACGGTAATCTGATGGTGATCAAATATGAAAACAAAGGTGCCAAGTGCTGCTGTATGAGAAGAAGTCTGAATTAGCCTTCGAAAACTCAGGAACTGTAACCTTTACGCTGCTTATTGTATATGGACGAGTTTACAGCCCAGATTCTAGTCGATTGGGGGAACTCTTCCGAGTGGAATAGAAGAGGACAAGAGTACAGGAGGTTGTTGTTGTTACGAAATGTACCCTCAAATTAAAATAGTGGGATAGATGGTAACATGTTTCACGAGTAAAGGCGGAACAAAAGAATTCTGTTTTTGGAGCCAAGCATACGTACTACGAATTCCACTTACCTTTTTGTGAATGTTCACTACTCTGGATCTCGGATGAGAAACATCTGGATTCCCTCTTCATTGCCGAACAAACACACGTAGTTAAATTGAATCACAAGGATTTTATGAGTGCTTCATGAGGAGAGGTTTTGTGTGAAAATAGTAAAAAATAGTCAAAAAATCTCGACATAGTATTGCTGCAAACAAACAATTTGTTCAGCAGCTATAAAAGATTGAAAGATACAATGCCACGATCAAGTAAGCGCTATGCGTGTTTAAGAATATCTTTTAGCAGTGCTCGACATCCAAATAACAGAAAAATAAGGCTACAGCTTCTTGATTTTCAAGTCATCTGTAGCTATTCCACTTTCATATCCATTACACGTGAGTTCGCTACAGCTCATTCGGTCACGAGCCTCACCGGTACCACTCGCTTTTCCGCCATCAGAGCCACATCACTTGGTTCTATGAAGAGACTTGGGTGTACCAGCCAATGCTTCATTTCGTATATGTACGTACATACAGGGGTGGCCGAAAAAAACGAGACACTCCACCTCTCGCTCGGAGCGGCACCAATAACACTTTGCTGAATTCAAACCGAGCGCTCTCAATTGGAGATCGTAGAATACATCCCAAACTATCAGCAACCTTCGTTATAGCCTTCTACACCGACGACATCAGAAGAATATACCATGGAAACCTTGTGCAAGGTCCGAGCTCAACGTGGTTCTCCATGGTTCATGGACCATTATTAAGTTTTGAGAGCGCTAGCCGGAAGGGTTCTTGCACAGTTGTATGTACAGATTATAGGAAGACATCCGTCAGCTAATCGTTAAATTAATTTTATG
>KZ345089.1:38204-62807 GCA_002352805.1 Teladorsagia circumcincta | reverse complement strand
ATGGAATTGTCTCTCGAAAGCAGGCACATTAATTTAACTCGGCCACAAGATAAAGAAAGAAGAATCATATGGATCCGAGACCTACTTTGCATTTTCCAAAGCAGCATCTATTAAGATGGTTGATCTACCTCAAACACTTCGAAAATTACAAAAGACATATGGTGCATCGAATGCATTCGTTTCCACATTGTACGAATACATTGGTTCAACCTTCAGTAGTGCGCACTCAGCGTGCAAATAGGTGTCCAAACTTTTGAACCGTATAACGTTGCCTTGTTTTGGACTTACTGGAATCTAATATAACATCGTATTCTTGACTTTTCTCGATATAAATTTCCAATTCACTTTTCAGCTCTCTGCTTGTGAAGGAGTGCATGTAATATCTGTCTGCACTCTCTTGCCGTCTTCACGTGATATCGCCCACTTTCATGCTCAACTTGCCTTTCCATAACGAAACACAATGAAAACGGAACATCATATTTCGAGCCAATAGTTCAGTAATTATCTAATTATTCGTTTAGCATTTCGCTTGCTAGATTGCAGGTATTGCTGCTGAATCTGCGTCAATCGGCTGTTGGTTTTCTTTTTCTTCAGGTTATTCTTAGCCGCAAGTAGTCTATAGTAGTAGGAGTAGTAGTAGTATCCAGGACTTTATGATACAAAATATTACCCTTTTACTCATCCTCCCATCCACATGCATATATTGCAACATATTTACGTCCTGATTTGAGTCAACAAGTGTCTTGATCTTTATGGCAGTCCACTTGGGTCTGGGTTTTACGCCTGGGGTTCGTATTTGGATCAAAGAGGTACCTAGTACTTTGACCTGCCTCGGTATAATTACAGTTAGTCACGTTGCCCACCTGACCCGCGCTCCACTGCTAAGTTTGAGGTACTTCTGCGAAAAGTATTTGCGGTGATGACAATCACTCTTGCATTTATTCAGTCTATCGAATAAATGAGGCTCTTTAATAGTCACTCTTGCGAATCAGACAGCTCTTTACTACTGGCTATCTCCTACAGATTAATCTTTGAGTATTGGATTCTGTGTTCGAGTTCTTGACTTTCTGTTGATTATTGCCACTGTTGGCACAATTTCGTGCAACAAATATACAAATAAATAAATGAATCTTTGGTTTGTTGTTTGTTATTTTGTTATAATTGTTCATTATTTACTGCAATGAAAAACAAAAGAATTTTCAATTTTTTGACCGCTTCTGTATATAACAGAAGCCTCTATCGCAATCGCCCCATCACAATGGAATCAAACCTGAACACTGACTTGCACCTCAAGTTTGGTGGCTATTGGTATAGCTCCCCCTCTCCTTTCATTCTTCTCCAGCTGCGACCGGATTGTTCGGAAGTCTGCTCCGCTAATGTCGATATGTATAACGGTTACAATGTGGCATCGCACCCATTACATGTCCATTAACAATACGTTAGATATCTCAACAATGGCTCGAATTTCACATCAACTATAAGTCTTCCGGCTCATGGTTTTTCTCCTAACCCGCTTTATTGCCTTCACGTCCTTCTAAACCATCTGTTACGAAGGAATTGTAACAAGGCGCAATGAGAGCAAAGTCTGGATTTCATCCTGGACGCATTCATTTGAACATGCTCGATAAAAAAGGGTGCTTTGCCAGAATTTATGAGGCTTACTCGACCTCGGGTAACAAAAGACAAATTGTTCTGCACTGTATAATATATAACTTTGAGATAGATCTTTAGGAGGTACTTATCACTGCATCATTAAAATAATGAAGCTCACAATTCTCTAACTATTATACAAAACAGGTGGAATCAAAACTGTCCAAAAGCGCTTCATCACTGTCATTCCTTCCGTCATTGCTTCCCCTTCTGTAGGGCGATGGTGTGAAGCAGCAGGAACGATTAATAACCCTTAGAATGAAAATGACTGAAGTTCTCCTTTGAATGTCAGAACGTTTGAACTCTGGAATTTCCACCGCTCTTCAAAAGGTGGCATTTGAAATATTCAAGATCTTCGAAAAATGAAGGTGCGCCTTTCATTGCACTCTGAGTTTTCCACCTCTTAACAGGTGCGTTCCCGACTTGGAATAGCCTTGGTAAATGCTGGAAGCAGATGTCATCCAGATTCACAATCTACCTTAACAAAAGAAAAATGGGCTAACGCTGCAACGCAGCCGCAATCTCTTGGGACTGTAAGGTATGCTCCTGCTGGAATAGGAGGACCTGACCCTGGTAAGTATGCTCTGCACACAAGCTCTGGCAAAGGCCATGCCACCGATTCGCGGGGATGCTTCCCCGACTGTTTGTCAATAGGGGAGATATCACCGAGAATTGCTGAGCATTGCCTTCTCCCGGGAGACTGCTTGAAACTATACCGCGTTTCGAAATTGATGCTGCCTCTTTTTGTTGTTACAAGCTTCACTCATTTAATTGTTGTATTTATTTGTATGTACTCATACATATGTCTTTATTTGTATTAATGCAAATGCGATTGCAGCCACAATTCTTGCTGGCACAAGCGAGAAGCAAGTTGGTTCAGACAACTCGCCCGCCACGGCCCTCCCTCCATTTCAAAGGGGAAGAGAGAATGCCCTGTTTAAAGGCTTTGCTAGCGTTCTTTTCTTCTTCTATTAGCAGTCAACTCGCCGTCTACAACTTTATTATCGGACCGTCTTACTCTGCGGAGTAAATCTGGAATTGTTGATGTAAAGGCAAAATTCGGGCTCAGACCAACCCAATAAGCCTTTAGAGCGGCTAGAAGTGCGTGGGACACACCTGCAGAAGGCGCGCCACTTCCCTGCATCAAATCGCGTCACTAAGGCACTAGACGCCAAGGATTTAGGCACGCTCCCCCAGTTGAGACAAGCCCCGCCCACCGCTCGATATCTTGTCTGCTTCGCAATGTTGATCTGCTAGCTATCTCCACTCGGGATTCTCTACCGCTCTCCGCACTCACATGATCTCTCATCCCTCAGCTGATTTTCTGAACTTCCCGCAACGAAGAGCAGAAGGCTCGTATTTCCCGTGTTTTTTACGATTTCCCCCCCACTTTTTTTCTCCTCTGGCGGTCCACTTCCCATCCCACTTTCACATTTGAGTGTAATCACCTCACCAGTTTGATCCTGAATTTTGCCTTTGATGGCTAGGAAAGTGGTTCCGCTGTAAGTTCATATTCGTGCTTAACTAACATGAACAATGATCCGTCAATGGCTTTTGACAACACCGTCGGTAGAGGTCGTTTTTGGTTCACCAGAACGCATCAAGTGACAGTAATGATCAGTGAGGGATGTAGGGCTACAATTCAAGCGGCACCGAAGGCAATGTAACCAGATTACTTCAATACGTACAGAAATAAGTCAGAGTTTCTAAGCGAGCACAGACAGTAGCTTGAGCAGGAAAAAGGCTAGTAACGAAAACAAAGATCAAAGAAACTTGAGTATCAAAAGTGGAACCAGTAGAAGTGAGAAGGCTGCATTCACCGACGCACTGTCTTCATCAGTCCAATCAGCCAAAAAGAGGTTCAGATCAAACATACTCGAACCGTTCCGGCTGGAACCCCAAACCAATTTCGTTCCTGCGTGGTTCATCATCGGGAAAGAGTTGAACTGATACTCATTGCCGTACGTTATCTGGAAATAATAATAAATTGCTTGGGTTCAATTTGTTAAAAGGTCAGAAGGATAGGATATTTGGCATTGATCTGACCCTTACTAGGAAGCGCCACGCACACCATCGCTTCCCCAGTGAGGGTTATATTGGTCTTTTAGTCCCGGCAGGGTTGTTACCTTCGACACATGGTGTGGAACGATGTGCTCGTCCTAGTCAAGAATAAGAGGTGTGACGTGACAAAAAACTCACCCTAGAAAGCTGCAATGAACTTTTTTGAAGTAGGCGTGGCGGCCAGCGGTCCCATCCCCTCTCGCCAAGTGGAGATCGCGTGATTGGCTGCAGATGCATCTGCGATCGTTTTGGGACCACAGGGACTACTTGACACGATTCACGATCGCAAATGCCTCCGCAGCCGATCACACAATCTCCAGTGTCCGGGTGCGACCGGTAGCCGCCACGCCCACTTCGAAAAAGTTCAACTCCCTTTCGCGGCTTCCCAAGGTGAATTTTTCAATCATTCACACTTCTTGTGCTCTTGACCAGGGCTAACCAACCACGAGTGGCTCGATAGATGACGAAAATGGCTGATGCAGATTACGGTAGTTTTCTTTTCAAACATATTTCCCACCCAAAAACAAAACAAAATTTATAACAAAATTCCTCGCCTCCTTTCCTACATTTCAGTCTACACTCAATTTCTCACCAATGAGAAGTACAGAAGGAGTCGATCCTTTCCTGGCTTGTGAGAAAAAAGCCTATTCCTTCAAAGATGATTTCGTTTTGGGGTACATTGCCAAATTTGTAAACAGTAAGCACGCCAAAGATGATGAGTCATAGGAAAAATCAGTGTAGGGCAGATGTCAGACTTCGCGAATCAAGCCATGCTGTGCGCGACGAGACCGCGGACGCTACCGAATCGCAAAGTCTGACACCAGCCTAATGGCGCGCCCTACCGCGCGGTCAACACCAACCTAAAGATAACGCAAGCGGAATTCTGAAATTAAGCGGAGCTCATATTACTGAACGATCAACTCCACTCAACGCCCGCCCCCTATACATCTGAACGCGGTAACCTCCGCCAATTTTTCCTATGTCGGGGTTGTCTCAAAAGCAATTCATAATGTTTTTTGACGGAATCCGCCCACTAAGGTGTTTCACTCGCTCCCTATTCATTCACGTACTGTTATGCTGATTGTGACTTCTGCAGACGTTGCCTCACAGCCAGTAATTATGTTTTATGAAAGTCTATGGTTTTTAACAAAATTTGAACGGAAAAGTAATTAAGTAATTACAAATCAATCTTATGGGTAGGTGTACTTACTCGTTCCAATCCTGTTCCGTCATCATTTATAACGAACAAAGCGAAAGCTCCAAAGCCGTTGCCACTTGCATTATAGTTCGAGCTGAAATCAGGACAATCAAAATGAAGGAACGTCATTAAGGTCATATGGGCGTCACATTCATGTGAGGTTTCTCTATGGCATTATAGAAGAAGTTCGCAAAGGATTTCGATGAAGGTTTTTCTAAAGGTCATTCAAGGGAATTATGAAGGTCCCCCTCATGTTAATTCTGAGGCCTATGTCAGACCTTGCGGATCGATTGATTCCCTAGCGTCCGCGGTCGCGTCGCGTACAGCGAATTGAGCCTGTACGCGAAGCAACCGCGGACGCTAGCGATTCGCAAAGTCTGGCATCGGCTTTGGAGGGATGTGATCCCCCCAAAAAACGATGTTATGATACCTGAACACTATTCGTTTATTGTCGGCTAGGTAATACGGTGCCCAGCTGGCCACACTGAGGTTGGTGATTTGTCTCAAGTTGGAGCCGTCCACATCCACCACGTACAGCTCCATCAATACTGGCTCCACCAAGTTGTACTCGAGTAGCTTCTGCAGACAGGTGACATTAAGAAATATTGCTCACTTTAGTAATTTGAAAACTAATTCAGGTCAGAAAAAGGTGCCTAGCACTGAAATGTGTCGACGCGCTCACATAGAGTCTTAAGATAACTCAAAGGCGGAGTTTACCATTGGAAGGCTCAAGAAAGGGGTTGACAGTGGTATTGGGTGATGAAGAAGTCATGCGAAACGGCCGAGAGCCCGAAAAGTGGGACCCCTCCTTGCTCGTTGACGGCCGCAATGATGAGACTCTCATCGGTGATGCCCCCTCCAGCGCTACACTCTCTGCTGAGCGACTAAAGGTTTGCGGCGTGTAGCTAGCCAGTCGGTGGGTGTGCCCCGCCGATAGCGCCGCATTGGCATGCTAAGTCTCCGGATATATCCTTTCCTGGAAGTTGCGTGTTGGTCTGCACCCTCAGAAGGTCCGGCTGTCTTTCCACTTGGTGACTTTCCCTTCTTCGATCTTAGACCTTACCTTGAAATCCTCCTTTAATACGCTCGATAGGGCACTTTTGAGATTCCATTCTTGGAATTTTTTGTTCTACTATTGATGATATGTTTTTGGGAGCCTAATGATTACATACATTCAGAGCAACGTGGGGCTCTGGACAGCACAATCCTAATATAGTATGAAAGTAGCCCAGGAATAGTTACCGACAATTCATACCTCACAAACTACTTTCGGTTAGCATACTTCCAAATTATACCTTGTATTTCTTTATCTCCTCTTCAGTTTTCGGTCGGCTTGCACGAAACACAAGACGTTTTCCATCTGGCGAAAAGAACGATCCACCGTCGTAGCCGAGCTCATGGGTTATCTAAACTGTGCCCTTGACTTAGCCCCAAAGCCACGAATCAGCTTGGGCTAACCTGTTTGACATTCGTGCCGTCTGTGTTCATCGTATACAGCTCTAGATCTCCGGAACGAATGGATGTGAACGCGATTGTTTTCCCATCAGGGCTGAGCACCGCCTCAGCATCGTATCCAGGCTCGTCAGTTAATTGTTCGATGATGTTACCGTACTTGTTCACCTAACAATTCCAAGATACATAGCTTCATAGAACGAGTATGAACATTCGTGGGCGGAGCTTGCTCTAGAGGGGCGTGGTGCCACACAGGAGAGATGGGTGAGTATAGACACTTACCAGGAATACATCGTAGTCAGGAAAAACATCCCATGTGTAAGAGGTGTTACAGAGCTGCTTCAGCGCCGGATCCGTGATGGTCGCCGGATTCGCGCATTTCTTCGCTGGACATGTGTTCCTAACGTTCTTGAACGTCGTCGCATTCAGCTGAAAACTCTTTGCTTGCTTTTGAAGGGTCAACCTACAGTTTCTAACTCTTCCTCTTACCGCCCAGAAGTTTCCAGCATATAGCCGGCGATCATTGTCAGGTTCTTTATAGAAGAACGAGCAAGTGGTGCTGCCTAGACCGGTACTAATCCTCCTCATTATCTGATCTCTAGGATCTTTGTTGAGATCGAGCTCGTAGATCTAAGAAAAATACAATTATGCCCGATTTACCAGAATTTCTGTGTACTTGGATTTTCGCTGAACATATCAGTTCCTCACCTGATCGCATGCAGTTCCATAGCCGGTCGCCTGAAGGGTAAGTTTCGAATCATCGTAGCTGAAAGTGAATACCAACAGTAGGGAGTGGAATATCCGCAGACCATTAATCGTGTAATATTTGTTGGGTTTATATTAGTATTTAAAATTATCGATGATTCGAAATATCTATTGAAATTTCGACTACAAGACATTCGTGGGCGGAGCTCGCTCTGAAGGGGCGTGGTCCTCTCATGAATGTCTCATGGTCGAAGTTCTTAATGGATAATTTATATCGATGACCGACGTATATTTAACAGGAATATCGAAAAAGAGACGAGGCTCTGACAAGGTAATGTGTTTCTGAACCAAACCTGAAATAGCCCTCGGCATTTTGTCCACCAAAAGTCAGTTGTTTGACATTCCTGAAATGTCGTTCTCCTTTGAAATGAATGACGTCGTCATATGGAGCTGTCGGAGTGTCCTGCCAGCGAAGCACTTCGTCCTAAATTGCCGCCAATCAGAAACCGTCACGAGACATGCCGAAACGCTGTTCACTGAAAAAAAGTAAGAAAAAACACACCTTAGCCGACTTCTTTGGAACACGATTCGTTCGCAGTTCCTCCTTTTCTGTCTTTTCCAGTACCTCATCAATGCCATCACTGGCACTTGTCCCAGGATCAACCTGAAGAGGACAAGTTTGAGTAGCTTAAACATTATAGCAAGGTGCTCGGATTCATTTTCAAAAACAGAACGCCAAGCTAAGCAAATGCTAAACTAGCGGAGCTTTCCATGTGCGAGGAGTCAAGGAGGTCAATTTAGAAACGAATTTTGCCCAGCTCTCCTCCCTCCTCTCCATCCCCTCCCTCGGCGTACTCAAGGTCCACTGATTGCCCCCACCCCATTCATATGGGAGAGTAAAAAACTGGCTCGAACCCTAGATGAATCTCAGTTATTGTGAACTTTATCGCATCTAAAGCCAATACGATTCTCAGTGGAAGATGATTACGTGGCGCATCCCAAAAACTGTGGAACAATGCCAAAGTTTCCACAGCTCACTCAAATCGCGTTCGTACTCAACTACACTGCGGAAGAAAAAATGAAAAGCTTTCAATGGACAATCAGTAATCAAAATCTTGCGAAGGTTGAAAGTTCACTGGGCCTGCCACGCCGATAGCGCCGCGGGAGTGGCCATGCTAGATCGCCGGGGGCATATCCGTCGCAGCTTAAGTTCCTCTCCGTCGACCTTCATTCTTATCGTGGAATCCTCCTTTATTAGATATTCTTTCACTTGTCCAACTTCCAGCTTGTCGTACCACCTGCCTTCAAAAAGTTACGAATTCTCAACTTTGTCAACGCTAACTCACCCAGTCAGCGATGAAAACGTTCTGGCTGTGTAAACTGGAGGAGCCTCGACCTGACGACCAAACGAGTTTCTTGCCGTCATGGGAGAACATCGAGAATCCATCAAAGTAACTTCCGCCGAAGGTCACCTTCAATCAAGACTTGACCTAGGGTTCTATTGAGCTGAAGCAAGTGAAGGAGACCTGTTCGAGACCAGTGCCGTCCTCGTTAACTATATACAAGTTGAAGTCAGGATCGTCTGGATTTGTCGAATTGAAATTGGAGCTGAAATTAGTTTGAATTTAACATCCAATCTACAAACAAATATCCATATTCACCAACCTGAAAATGATCCTTCTATTGTCCGGATGATAGTAAGGAGCAAAGCTGACTTGACCAAGAGGAGTTTTGAACACAGGACGTTGATCACTGCCGTCCACGTTCATCACGTACAACTCCATTCCGTCAGGAGCTACCAGATCGTGTCTGGAAATACTCTCTATTTCGGAGAAGGAGAAGAGCTCGAGAGCAGACCACACACCACAAGTGACGCCGGCAAGAAAAAAAAACACGTTCGGTGTGTGGTCTTGGACGTTTTTCTCGTTTTATGAAATAGTGTGTATCTACGAATAGTAAGTTACATTTACAACAATACAAAATTTTACTGACTCGAGTGAATAATTGTACGTCGCAATTTCTTTATCTGTTTTCGGCCGATATGCACGAAAAACGATTTTCTTGCTATCCGGTGAGAAGAAACCACCGCCATCGTAGCCAAGTTCGTGTGTCAGCTGAAAGACACACCTCTATGAAGATTTTCCTAGAGGCCTAGCGACCGTAGAAAAATAGCTTAAAAAATGAAACCCAGGGAAGGACACGGACTTTGGGAACATTGAAAATTTTTCGCGTAGCCTCGAGCCTCTTCTCCGCCGCTTGTACCCCGAAGTCCCTGACCTGTTCGAATAAGAAGGAGTTCTTCACAAGATTCGAGACGCATCGCCATCTAACGCCCCCACATCTTGCGATAGCACCAAAAAAATGTTTTTGCTATAAGTTTCCAAATGGAATTCAGGTATTCATGGCCGCTCACTACAAGGTGAGGGAGAACTATTGTGCACAATATTTTGAAGAGATTTCAGCGTCGGCATTCAAAGACAATTTCAGCCATTCGTGGATATCATTGATTGTTTCTACATATCAAAATAATTCTTGAGAATTAGAGGATCAACCCAATCATCCTTAATTTCTACACAGATCTTCAACGTTGACCGAATACTCCGCATGCACAGGTACTGGTCCATAATTCGAGTCAGAATTTTGAAGGCGCTGTTTTAAGAGTGTCCATATTTGCATGCCCGTAGGCCCACTAACCCATCAGCCAAGAGGACGGTACTATGAGTTTATCCTCTGCCTAACACCTCTGTCGATCGTTAGAAAGGTGCGGAGGAGAGGGCTAAGGATAAGCTCAGGCAAAAGTGCAAACAGTATCGCAAAATGGGGTTGTTTCTTACGGGTTTTCGATGATTTTGTGGCACGAACTGGACAAAATTGACGGATTTGCCTACATTTTATTGATTTCATTAATTAACACCCACCCCCGCTCGACAAACGCTTCGGAGGAAAAAGTGGGGCCAAGTTTGATGTTTCGTCTGGTATGATGGCGCGTCGCATTGGAGAAGACTGACGGTGATGGTAGAAGTCGCAGAATTTTTGAAAAAGTGCAAGCGCCCTGGGTGGAGAGCCATTTTCAGTAAAGTCAGGATTTGAATTTATACACCTATCCGGCAGATGAAGGCATCGGAACAGTTGAACCTGGGCTTATAAAGTCTTCACGTTTGGCTCAGAGAGCTCCATCTAACCATAAGCGGGATGAGTAAGCCACTGGTTGACCAGGTGGGCGGGATGCATTTCGGCTGATGGGCGAGTTTTTAGGCTTTGAAACTACCATCTGGACGAGTTTTTACATCTGACGGGGTGGGAACCCTATTTCAAGTCACAGATTATCTTCAAAGTCTGGTAGTTTGACACACCTGCTTTTTGTTCGTTCCATCGATATTCATAATATAGATGTCTAGATCACCACTTTCCCTGCTAGTGTAGAGAATTTTCTTGCCATCTGGACTAATGACTGCCTCGGCATCATAGACATCATTATTAGTCAGTTGAGCAATGATGTTACCGTACTCATTCACCTGCAAATCAAACTATTTTATCAGTTTCTTTCAAGCAATTTCTTGCCATTATTCTCACCTTGAATATGTCGTATGTCGGGTAAACATCCCACACGGTAGATTTTCCACCTAAAAGTAGAGCTTGTCAAAATCTCTGACAGTCAACGGATGGGTGATCTCTATTGACGGTAAAATCTGGATGGGCGGTTGAGGGGGGGGGGGGAGAGGAACAACGTTGCGAAAATTAGTCACGACCGGTTCTTCGACGCTCTTAAAATCGCTTAACATTTTTTTTTCAATAAACCAAACCCAGGATGAAGAGGGACTCCGGGAGAAATGAAAATCTGGCTGATCAGTGTGAAGGACTGATGGCAGAACGTCTAAGGGCATCTTCTCAAAGCTGATCACTATGGTATTCTTCTACAGCTCGTCCCACTCACACAACCAGTACGACTTACACTTTCGGTTTTACGAAAGGGTTTTATGGAAACTGGAACTTCAAAATGTGGAAAGGGAACCAACACAGTTCTCTGAGCTTTGGATCTTCTTCGGCCTCTGGTGAAAAGCATTTCTTTGGCGTACAGCTATTGTCATCCGTTAATTTTCTAGCATCTATTTTTGTCTGAAAACAAACTAATTTATACGCACTCTAAAGTAAAATGAATGAAATTGCTTCAAAGAATTTCATTTATCAACTGAAAATCAGTTCAATTATCGTTGCACTTGTAAGTGCAACCAGCGAATATGAGCACTAATATTGCTCGACGGGGGGTTACGACACTGATAATCAGTCTTCGAACCCCCTGGTTGATCGAATATTTGAAAAGAAACGGCTGGCTATAACTTTCGAGTACGGCAAAGTTTGGTGAAGAGGGACTAGGAACGAAGCAAATAAATCAAGTAAGTGATCAACGGATACATGAAGCAACACCCCCAGATCAAAGTTGTGGGTTCACAGCGGCCGAGATTGGAGTTGTGGAAGCCCGGTTGACTAAAAATGAAAAAAAGAAGCGAAGAACCTTCGATGAAGCCATGGAAGCATCCTCTCTAAAATAGGGAAAGGGCAGGCCGGACAATTGTACGAACTCGATTATTCCATAGTTCCTCTAACTCACGCGTATTTGAAATAGCCCAGCGACGTAATAAACGCTGCGTATCAAGGAGGACGCGCGAGAGGTATCTGGTCCAAATGTTAAGATTAGTCGCCAAATTCTGACTTTGTGAGACACCAGCGCCGTTGTCGCGCTCTATGGAGCCGCGACAACGGCTTATCTGACCTACTTTTCAGTTACTCTATCTCATCCACTAAATAAATTCTTTGACACGACTTTTGCTGGAGGTTGCTTCAAATAAGTGTTCCATGATCAGTGATTTTAATTACCACACTGTAAAATGAAAGAAAAGGTATTTGTAGTGCGCTAGTGAAGATAAAACCATCTAAGACGATGAAATTGATGGGCCTCTGCCAAGCTGTGGTAGGCTCCATGGAAAAGCTCACCGGCGCGCGGACGCGCTCGCGTGTTGGTGACGTCACAGCGGCGGCGAGCTAGAGTGCAATGGATAGTTCCGCCAGTAACACTTTTGTACAGTAATCTGCTCATCTACCGCCCTCTTACTTCACTGTATAGTAAGTAGAAGTAAGTAGCAATCGAACTTGAAGAACGAACATGGTTCAACACAATCACTAATAGTGAAACTATTGAGAAAGTTTTAATGATTTTGATAAAAATAAACAAAAAGGTGCCGAGGTACACGTACATGGGGCCATCGTTAATGTGTTAATCAAATTCAACTTGACTGAGTATTCCTTAGGGTTTGCGAATGGGAGCCCCGTTTCCCCCTACATTTTCAAAATTCCAGTTTCTAGTGTGAGGATGGTACTTGTTCATAATACAGTCATTTCGCTCGCGTCACCCTGATTGAACAAGATGGTGTAGTGCCAGAGACCTAGCACTACTTTAGCGAAGTGGCAGCGGAAGTGGATTGCTGCTGCTTGCCCTTCTTCGAGTCTGCCACAGCTGCGACGTCATTTTGACGTCACTAGCACGCGCTCGCGTCCGCGCCGCGGTGAGCTTTTCTCTCCCCCCGCTGTGGTATCAGTCTAAGTAACTCTGAAGAACAGGCGCACCATAGGATATTAACGGTGGAGCTATGATGTAAAGTCAGCTCATTAGAAATCAAGACGGTGGTGATCAGTGATGCAGGAGTTGAGAAAAACATGAGAATCGGCCCCAGAACTCGAGAAGTGGGACCTTTCTCTGCCCGTTGATTTCACTACTAGTGAGCTGACCAACATCGGTACTGCCCTCTTTAATGGTAACGCTCTATGTTGAACGGCTAAGGTCGGACGGCGAGAGGTTGGGTGTGCCGCGGCGCGAGTGGCGCGCATGTGCCCTGCTAGGCTGCTGGGGACATGCTCTTCGCTGCAGAATGGCTATCGTCCCGCACCCTGCCAGATCGATCAGAGAACGATCAATACGCAGACATAAGCACACACGCAACGGTAGGCGTGCACTGATGCATATCACAAGCCCCTTATTTCGCGTTTTAGACTTCAAAACCCAGCCTACTTGCGTGTGCCGATCCATCTACCCTCCCCTTTTATAAACGAGAAAGACGTCGTTCCAGACCATACACTACAACTGACCACGGCCGCAAGAAAGTGGCGCTGTCAAACAGGGTGAATAACGGTCGAGGAATCCTTCGAACATGGCTCTCTGCTGTGCGAGAGTCGTTTCGAAAGTTAATGTGCGCGCAAACGGCACAGACAGCTCGCATGTGGCGAGAGTGATTGTCCACCCGGGGGAGCGTGAAAGAAAGGTTCAAAATCCTCGACGGCCGTTATCGTTACCTTAAGCGATTTTCACTCTGCTGTCAACTGCCAATTTCTTGCGGTCGTCGTCAATTGCAGTGTATGGTCAGCACCGACGTCTTTCTTGTTTATTGAAGGGGAGATTGAGTCAGTTGAGCAAGCGTTAGAATTCCAATACAGCTTTGGTTTTTCATGTCTTCGCCCAGATTTCGAATAAGCTTAGGTAAGATAGAAAGATGAATAGATATCTTCCCATAGCCTAATTCAAAGGTGCGGTGCTCAATTCTATGCTCTGATTCCGTTTTCCTGATAATTTATGCATATTGAACGCTTCTGAATTCAAGACAAACGTATTCTGCCATACTTTGTGGAAATTTCCAGAATACAAAATGTCCTTGTTGTTTGGGAAAAAGAATGAACATGTGGCGGTGCCGATTCCCGTGCTGATCCTGTGCAAAGTTTGATTTGGCTGGCTGAGATCCATTCGGTAGATCTGAAATAAGAATAAATATAAGATAAATAGTAATAAAACAATAGTAATATAATAAATATAATGAATGAGAATACATAGAAAAATAGATAAAATAGAAATATAAAAAAATTACATGAAGGCGAGCTCATTCTGTCCGCAAGCGCGGACAGAATGAATGAATGACAAATTTTCTCTGATATGAAACTTGCGTCGACATTCGTAAATGGCCTAACACTAGTTCAAGGTGATGACCCTGGGTAGCTTTCGCTGTATATCTGTTATAGAATGTCTCGCACCCCTTGAATCATAGGGAACAAAATCTTCTGATTTTTTTTGTGCAAAAATTCAGGGTGATTTTTGAAAAGTTGAAGGAGAACCAAGCACTTCTGAATGAAAGACAGGCTTCAAAGGCAACAAACGAACAAACGATGACGATGCAGCAATAGAATTTTTATCATAATTTATTACGCATTTAAAGAAAGCGCCTTATATAGCGCAATACAGAACTTGATTCTACTGCATCGGGATCGAAATCTATGAGTACCTGACAGGAGGCCCATCGCGTGGCGGGAAGATGGAGACGTAGAGGGGTCGGCGAATGAGTCGAAGCACATATTGTGCGATGTGGGTCTTGGTACAGTACATTTCGTTCAACATGACGCGCTACGACTGGTCCGCTGGCCTGTTTGCGCCTCTTACTTCTCGCCGCGCGACCAGCCTCTTGTCGGGTACCCGAACTTCGTCCGAACTAACCGAAACTTGTCACCAGTGACTTGATACTAAACTGGTCTAGATAAAAACTTGCCTCGAATTTGTGCGTATTGTGCGATGTGGAACGTATTTTAGCGACGCTCATATCATTAGGAGGGGAGCTCTGAAGTGAGTGGGCCACTTACAGGGCTTGAGACTGAACCTTAAGGACGGAAATGGATTCTGGGGGGCGAATGTGGGCAAGCATTGTTCTTCCTGACGTTTCATCCCCCTCCTGGGCTTAGTTCTAGTGTCACCAACCAGCGGTTTTTGAACGCCCTGCTTGAATGCCTCTCCTCCTAGGACATGAGCGCCTACATTACTATGGAGAAAATTTGAATTTCAACCGACTTCAAAATGATCGAGTAAACTCGGTAGCTCTAATGCTAGATCACTATTATGGTATTCGAATACGTGGCGCGTACCAGAGAAGGAACGATCAACTCAATGTTTTCATCATACTAGTATGGAAAGATAACTCGACTTTCTAAGTAAAAAAAAAGTAATAAGGACAATATGGAGGTGTTTTATGGGAAGCACACATCTGTGCTTGAAAAACTTCGAGTAATCTCTCACCTGATCACAGTCAACGCCATGGCCTGTTACTTGCAAAGTCAAATACTTGTCATCAAAGCTGAATGATCGAGAATTAGTATTGAAAGGCGAAAAGCAGAAATAAAAGATGTTCGCTAACCTGAAATAGGCTTCGGAATTAATATTTTCGAACGTTAATTGCCGCACATTTTTGAGGTGTGTTTCGCCAGGAAAGTGAATTTGAGCGAGACAGCTTGGTAGCACCATTGCCAGTGCTGTCAACCATGAGCTCATCTGAAAAGGACCCAAAGTGGTAGCAGAGGGAGGGAAGACACTCAAAAAATGCTTGAAGGGAGCTCAGGGAGAAGATAAGCATAAGACGATTAGGGGGATTAAAGCTAACAACTACGCTGTCACTAGAACGACATAGCACTTCTTATCAATTGTCTATAAAGGCTTTCCTCACGATTGAATCATATCACTGAAATGATAGCAGAGCACATTTTCTAAGGCGATCTGGCGTTCTGGATGGAAAATGATAGAATGACCATTGTTCAAAAGAACACCAGCAAGTCTTTGATGGTTAATTGCTGTTTTTGGCCACTGGTCGTCTAGCAAATGTTTTACAAGAATACTGGGTTGTGAACAAAAATTTCGCTGCAGACGGAATTTGAACCCGCACCTCTGCTTACCGGGCGAGTGGTAAGTGTGCTTGGCTGATTTGGTCTTAGCATTCAAGATTTTGAGAGTGGAGCTCGGCTTCGACCATCCGTTGGACGTTTCATCGCACAAGTGGAATAAATGGTGGTTCCTTTTATCATTTTGTCCCAAAATGGACGTCGCATGCTCGTAACTAGTCAACATAACTTCTTTTGCAGGACCAGTAGGGCTATTCTAGACCAGTACGCTATGCGAAGTTCCACGGTCTACCTCAACAAGCAAAACGTGAAAGCTTTGAGAGAGCCCTCAAGGCGATCGACGTGCTTCAAGCCATTGGTCTCGAGGATACCACCTAAATATCTACAAACCTCTGTTCATCGATGGGATAGAGTAGCCCAAGTGTAGCACAGATGTGCTGTTGTCGCACCTCAGAGAAGCGCGACAACAGCGCTCGGGCCTTACAAAGCTGGCTTTCGGCCACAATATTGGCGTTTTCCTTTCGGCCCCTCCAGTCGGATATCCCTTTTTGATGCCCTTATTCATATTCTTCCTTGTACTTGAACGTATGAGGAAGCACAGTTGGGGCACACCGAAAATGTTACATAACATTCTTTGTCGTTGAAATTCCCCGTAATGTACCAGGTAAGGAATTTGAAGAACTTTTTGGAAGAACCAAAGCTCCTCATCAATATTGGACTAATGACAGAGAATTTTTGCACTATCTACTGATCTTTAAACACCATGCACTATTATTACACCTTTGATTATCAATGAATTCTCCCATTCAATCGGAAGTTTTGATATCGAATCATAACTGATAAGAGCGCAGTAATGCTCATAAAAAGAAACACAGAAATCAAGAAAAAAATCGGAAATGGTCCGTAAACGCTATCATTTTACGACGCTATTCCATTCATTAATAGCACATTCAAGGGGAATGCCAAGAATGTTCCCCGTAAGGTACTATGTGAAAAAAGGATTGCTCCGAGTACTTCTTAGCATAGCATGACCCCTCAGCGCCCGCATTCTTAGAGGAGCTCCCTAGAGAACCTTTTGTTCAAGGCTTCACAGCGTCGGGTACCCGACAGGATGCCCCTCATGATAGCAGGGACGCAAATGGGTGAGCGGATGAGTCGCAGCGCGTACTGTGCCATATGAGACGTAGACGCTGCGAATTGCCTACTGACCCCTCTACGTCTATGCCATCTCGGCGCACGACGGGCCACTTGTCGAGGACCTGCTATGTGGTGTAGCAGTTACATTACGATGTACTCAAAGGCACTTTCTGCAATGAGAAAGGCTCCGAATTTATAACTGTCTCTTACCACTGAAGAACCTTTTCACGAGCTCAGCATATTCTTTAAGATCATCACGGAGGGTAAGAAACGAGACTAACGCTATTTTCTGAAAATGAGAAAGGAAATGAGACTGTGGCAAGGGGCTGCCCTCGCTCTGCACAGGTGTATTCCACGGATCAAATCCTGACACAAATTTCGCGCAGACTGTACGTCTTTATTTCTCTGATATCACAAGGACAGTTTGTTGCGACAACAACGTCTTCTTTTACATAGGTGCGTGGCGCAATCCGAAAGGGGAGCGACTGAAATCAAGTCCCTAAACGTTATTTTGAGGGGTTAATCCAGTTTACAGCGAGTGAAAAGCGTGTTTTGAAAGGAAATGATGATCGAATGAAAGATTTGCATAAATTTAGACTTATCATGGATTCAACATTGCGATTGGAATCTTCTAAAACGTATATTATTAAAATATTTCTCGCGGGGAGTCACCCTGAATCAAACTCCAGGGAAACGATTGGATGGAACAACAAGTTTCTGAACTATGCCAGCTAATGAGTTTTGCAGAAACAGTTTTCATCGATATCAACAACAAATATTTTGTAATTGAAAATAAACTTCGTATCCTTCTAATTTCTGGATATTCAAAAATCAAAGTCGGCAGGGGTAATTTTCATTCCCGTATTTTTGCTACTGATTTGTGCTTGCTTTGTCTCCAAGTGTCTCACCCCTTGATTTCGAATTATAACATGGAATTAAGTTGAATTCAGAGTAATCAAAAATTCAAACTCTAATATAGACACGGCCTGAATATACTTGAGAAAAGTAGGAAAAGGAAAGAGTAGGAAGAGAAACAGAGCAGGAAAAAAAAGAGTCCATCGCCAGATAAAGAGGCTGCTAAAAATATTTCAAAAAATGTTCAAGTTGCCATCTTGATTCCACTATAACGAAACAGAGAGGTCAGCTTCGAGCTCACTCCTCTATGTTAAGCATCACCATAGGCCTGAAGTGGTCATGCGACCGCTGTAAAGTAGTAATTCGTTCAGCAGGTAACCAGAATCGCTTTATCATTATTCATATGAGTAAGGGTATTCTTTGAAATTTTATTTCATGGTGGAGAATTCCAATGAGCACTTAAAAAGCAGGTGATACTATGAATTCGTCGCTCGTTGTGAAAGAAAGTAGAACTGTAAAACGAAAACGAAGTAGAAAGTAGAACTTGAACGAAGTTATGGCTCTTGAAAAGTGAAAGCTAGTTCTAAATTTTTCGCCTCGATTTGGGAAGAAGTTATTTTTCGCTATACTGCACCACCGTGGACCCTACCAGAATACACACTATCAAATTTCAGTTCTCCTTTTGGATTTATAACTCGTTCATTTTTGGGCGATAATGGCCGCTTGTAAATGTGCACGATTTCCAACTCCCGCTCCAGCAAATAACGCAACGCGCTCCATAGTCAAAGTACGCGTTGAAATAGCAATCACCTTTCCCTAATTTGCCCTCCTTATGCAGAGAAAAGGTTGGAATAGTGATCCGCGTCACTAAAGAAGGGGGGGGGGCGTGTTTTGAAATTTTTTCGCAGTCTGATCCCATTTCGAGCCCGTATGAGAGGAGTGAACGCTCTGGTGCATCAACAATTGCAGTAGTGAATTTGCAATCAAGCTCCTTAATGAATGTGGGTGTTACTAAAAGAACTTAGTAGTAAGCCATCCACTCTGTTTCTAAGTTTGCCTCCAATACACGCTGCGACTAACAAGCTCTTGCGAAATAAAGACCCGTGTGTAAAGAGTATTGAAAGGCATTTGATGAACCTTTGGATACTAAAATTTGGCACCACGACACAACTCCGAATGAACAAACTTGATAAATAAAATTAAAGAGATAAAAATTCTAGGAAAAAAATGTTGCAGACAGGTATATGAAAAAACACATCACATTCACAGCAGCGCCTGTCGCTGCTATCGATCAGCCACAGCCACAACAAAGTTAAACAACTCTAAATTGCACTTTACTCACAAGTTGTATCTGGTGTTGAAACAGGCCAGAGCGTTACTAAGGACCGCGATTAATGTGTGCTTCCCTTAAAGGACAAAATATGACAATGCATTGAGCGTTTGAGACGCGCCATGCGTTCTCCTTCCTTTCAGAATCTTTGGGCATTTTCAAGGCGATTTGACCCATACAATGACTTGCGAGGGCCACCTGACGTACAAATTAGGAATGTTATCCTCCTAGACAAATCTGCTACCACTTAACCGACTTCGCAGGGACAGAAAATTGGCTCACTTGGACAACATACGGCTAAGATTTGATACCTGAATCGTGTGCGTGTGTGAGCGGCACCACTTGCCCCACATCACTTCAGCCCTTCGAGGATTTCCTGAAACATTTTAAAGCAAAAAACCACAACTTACGGTCCACAGAGATTAGAGTGAGCACAGAAGTGTTCCATAAACTCGTTTGATACTCTCTTCATGACCGATTTGCTTTTACAACAGCAAGTCCAACAGTCCAAAGGTAAGAGACTGTGCTCGTCTTCATTTTTGGAAACATTATTTATTTTTTTGCTGCACACACAAGAGTGTGTTCGACGAAGCACCATGTCCGAGTCTTGAATAGCCGCTCAAAAATAAGTGTGTATGGTACGAGTTTAGTTGATACTTATTATTTATTAGCAGTTATGCCTGGGGATCAAGTCCTGGGGCGTGCGTCGTCCGGGCCAACCAAGCCCTCCATCCCTCCGGGGTCGGTTAATGGAATAGATTTGCCTGGGAAGATAAACACTGACTAAACACTGAGGAAGGAGCGAAACGAACCGTGACTATAATTTCGTTTACAATGGTTTTTCTTTCTTAATTCTACATCGGCTGGCCCCTGCAATTCATTGTATAGGCCAGATCGCATTCAAGCGACACTACGAATGTACAAATGGAAGTAAAATGCGTGGCGCATCTCAAGGAGGAATTGATCAACGGCAAATGCTTTGTCCTTGAGTGCTTTTATGTTATTACGGATTGTAATAGTATAAAAGTGTTGTGGGAGTAAATGTGATCGAAAGTAAGGAAATATGAGACCAAACAGAAGAGATTAGCATGTGAGAACACCTGACTAGGTCGCTGCAGACCCTTCTACACTTCAGATATGGCCAGAGGTGTTGCCTGTAGTATTTCAGCGTGAGCGAAGATTTGCTGGGCTGAGACATGATCATTGAGCCAATCTTCTTGCGGGTGATTCGTCATGCTACTTCTAGGCCTACCAGTACTCCACCCCTTTGCAGTAGATTATTTGTTACTGGACGAGAGGTACTACGGACCAAAAAATCGCACTATGATTTTTAATGAAATCTCAATGCCGTACACATCCAATAAAAGTTTGATGAGCCATACTTTACTCACTAACGACGGTATTGTTCACATTTCGACGATTTCCATTCAAATGCAGCACACCCCAGGAGGAATCTAGTCCACCAATGATGTTTAATAAGTCATCGAAATCGCGTCGTCCTCTACCAATCTCCATCACTGTCTTTGAAGGATACTGAATGTGCATACAAAGCAGATTTCAGAGAGATTCATTTTAATGAAATAAGTGTGTCTAGTTATGAGCTTTTCAGTCAATATCAGCACCGATAACACGTTTTATTGAAGGTAAGGATAGGGATAATTTTGATGTGGTGATCACATGCGAATACGAAAGTGAGGATGCGAAGGGAGCCAAAAGTGAATCAAAAAAGGAAGAAAAACTGTTACAAACGCAGGAAATACAAGCCTTCTTACTCTACTCTGTGGAGAAGTTTGGGATGCAGGCAGGGAGCTGATGTGAGAAATAATGTAGGTCGCGGAGAGCGTAAGAGAAGTTCGGGTAGCGAGAGCATAGCAGATCAACGTGGCGACGCAGATAGGAAATCGGACGGGGGCGGGTCCTGATCTTCCGGGGCGTAGGGGGATCTAAGTCTTTAGCGTTTAGAAGTGCTAGGATGTCACGACCTGTATAGTTGCAGACCCATCCTTCCACCCACGGGGGCGATTTCCCTAGTGAAGCTGAGACCGACTTTTGCCTTTACCCACGTCTCTCAACAGGTTGAACGCATTTCTATGAGCATCAATGTTGTGCACATTATGATTGGAGCGGATGGTGAATGCACACCCAACGACATCAGCTCGTTCGGCTGCTGCACTACCTGACAGCACAAAAGCAGCCAAAAAAAGGTAAAGGTGCGTTGTGCATGAGAAGAAGATAAACTCGGGAAAGTTTCGATAAACTCAGGAAAGTTGTTTCTCATTATCTTCATTGTTTATCTTAATCATTTTTTTTCCTGCTGGAATTGATTTGCTTGTTTTATGAACTGTTGTGCTTTGCTTTACATGCATTGAACATGTAATAAATGAATAAATGAAAGAAAAGAACAATAAAAATCATGTCCATAGTCCACATATGAGCATATAACGAAGTGGGCACGCTGGACCCTGATGTCGTCGGGTGGGATATTATTATGCAGGGAGCCCATACAGCCGGCACCCCTTCCTACCCTGACCCACCTACGGACTACGCCTCAGCAGGAGACTAGGAGAGGAGGTTCTTAAAGGCACACCCAAGCAGAAGTCGGTGAACGTTTCAACTCGGACCTAGGATAGGTCTAAGGGAACAACTCTATGTATTTTCGTGCACGGAGATCACCCGACAAGAGCGCTAGCGCCTTGCAAAGTAAGCTGCTGCAGATTTTTCCTTACATCAGGCTGTTGTCTGACACCCTCCCATCTGTTGCGCCTCTCGCCCCATACTCTCCTCTCCGCGCTTAGTCTCTTATTTCCTTAGCACGCTGATTACAAAGCGAGGGGGCGAGCCTTATACCTGAGCCTTCTGACGGGCTCCTTCCCATTTTTCTTCGATGCTGGCCTTTTTCGCACAAACCGCGCAAACACATACGTATTCGTGTGCAAGAAGCACACAGTTTGATCCTGGGACATGCCTTCAAGAAATTTTCATTTGCCTCAAAGTTCCTCTCCTTCTCCTACGCTCAGTCCGCGCAATGGTGGCCTATCTGACGACGCAGCGCCGGACGCTGTCATGTAAAAGGATACGTAGGCACTCTACAGCAAGGTGAATTGCTCGAAGAGAATCGTCGAGGGCCTGTTCCTTTACGCTTCTCGCGCGGACATTACTCTCGCTACCCGTGTGCTGTCTGCGATCTCCGCGTTTACACGTGTACATTAACTCTCGACGCTACTCTCGCACAACAGAGAGCCATGGTCGAGGAATTCCTCGACCCTTACTCATCCTGCTCTACATGGACGCCGTGACCTTGAATGGAATGACTGTCTGCTTCTTTTTATTGCAGGACGAAGGCCACAACGTATCAGTAAGGTCTGACCTACGGTAAATGCGACCATAGAGAGGTTCGCGGTTTCTCATGGTAGCTGGGGAACGGCTCAGAATCATTGAGAGGAGCTGCCAAGAAAATAGGACTGTGTCCTTCATATTTGGATGAATTTTATATCATATGAAGAGAGTTACGGATCGTCGATGGTTGGCGATCGTACGTGGCAGGCGATCAGGCGATTAGGCGATGATTAAAGAAGAAAAAACATACGCATCAATAGGGCGATTGGGCGATTAGGCTAGTAGGGCAAGTAGGCAATGAGATAAGGATACGTATTGATCGTTCCTCCCATTGAGCGATTGCCTGATCGCATGATCTACATCTTTTCAATGGTGAACTGATCGCCTAATCGCCTAATCGCACGTTCGATCTTCAACTATGAACGTTCCATTAGCAATAGTTTTCGGAAGGAATGGTTGTCATTATCATGAATGCGTGAGACTGGAGAGATCATTTGTCATTATCAGTGTCGATAGTGCTCTTCATTTAAACATCTGTGTTCATCGGGTGGGAATCATTTCTATAGCGGTCAATTCCTGGTGGTAAGCACTAACGGACTTTGTCTGCTGTTCTGCAGCAGTGCTTTGATGCGGACTTTTCCAGGTTCTCGTCTCTTCCTGTTCACACTACTTGACGTTACTTGCTTACTAACACACCTCTATACTAAACACTTGATTATCACAATGGGCAGGACGACAGCAAGACGGAAAAAATCTACGGTCGCATGTAGGTTGCTTAGGAAATGATGGCTTGGTGAGTCGACTACCAGGCGTACTTTTCAGTGACTATGACCACTTTTGAGGATGACGGAACACAAGTGGAAAGACGTAGTACGGTGAGAAAACGTACCCGACGAAGACCTGAAGAATCCCAACAGTTTCGGAATGCATTCAGAGAGTTCTGCCTCAACGTGAACACTGTAGGTGTAGTATTATATGATGTGGGAATGAGAACAATATCACATCAATATGAACCCAATTTCCAAAGTGGCGGCTGAAAGCTTTTTCGGGTCCTACACCTGCCCACAATGCTTTGAAATAGGTATTGATTTCACGCGAGTATAATCGATTTTGCATAGACTCTCCTTTTCATTTTGCACGTGTTCCACACGCTGATGGGGTGGTGCTAATGACGAAAACGACTTGAGGCAATGCTCCGTGCTCATTGTTGCACTTGCGAACAGGCGAATGGGCGATTCGGCTGGTAGACAAAAGAAAAGGTAATGTATCGATTAGCCGAATATGCCCGCGTAGGTAACTAGGCCATCAGGCGACTGGGCGATTAGTCGATGTAGCGATTAGGTGATCAGGATTGCATACGTATCGATCTGGTTCGCTCAGCCTATAGCGCCGCTTAAACGTCCAATGGGTCGTTCTTAGTTGGCGATCGTACGTGCGATTAGACGGTACGACTAGGCGATGATCCAAAAAAGCCTACGTATCGACCAGAGGATCAGGCGAATAGGCGAGTAGGCGATTAGGCGAGTAGTCGATAAGCGAAGGATACGTATCGATTTGTTGCTCCGCCCTTCCATCTAATCGCCTACTCGCCTAGTCGCCTCAACGTTCTGTGGGCGGAGCAATGTAATCAATACGTATGTAGTCGTACCGCCTAATCGCCTAATCGATTCATATATTGTTCTCATAGACGGATCGCCTAATCGCCTAATCGCCATTATGAACGATCCATTACGATTTGTTTGCTCCGCCCATTGAGCGATCGCCTATTCGTCTACTCGCCTACTCGCCCGCAGCGCTCTATGGGCGGAGCGTAACAATCAATACGTATGCAGTCTTCCCCGCCTAATCGCTTAATCGCCTAATGGCCCAATGGCCCAATCCAAATCATTCAAATTAGTGAACCAATTACTGCGCTTGGGACTAAGCCTTAGGGTGGGGATGGGATCCTGCATGAGCCAATTATGTTCTCCCGGCGTTTCTACCCTTTTTTGTGCTTAGTACTTACGTCACCTACTAACTTCAAATGCCCGTTTTGGATGTCCTCCCCCACCCTCAAGGAAGGCAGTGAACATGGCAAAATGGATATAGTTTTAGACCTGTGGGAACTCTTAGCATAAGGTTCTGGTGCTCGCTCTGGTGTACTTGCAAGCATCGCAGAAAGTTCATTTTGGCGAGAGCC
>KZ345088.1:331211-343211 GCA_002352805.1 Teladorsagia circumcincta | reverse complement strand
AATAAATAAGTCCGGTCGTTGATGAAGAATGCCTCACGGGGGTTTTGTGGTTGCGGTGCCTGTCTAGATTCACTAGGTCTAGGGGACTGTTCTTGAAGTTTGAAAGTTGGTTTGAAATGTTGGTTGAGGATGAATCGCACTGATCTTTGGCTTTCCAGGCTCTGAAGAAGGCGACAAGGCCGAAACGTAAGCCGAATAAAGGTTGCTACTATCTTGGCTACGGTTTCAAGTAACCTGACTGAAAGTACTCCGGATCATGCCAAGATTTATTGAAAGTCGAACGTGGATACTCGGAACATACTTTAAATTATTTTGGAGCAATACAGGGTAACCTTCAAGATGAACAACACCAACTTCACTGTCAATACGCATATGACCTTTCTGAGTGAGGTACTGCTGATGATCTATAAAGACAGCAAATCACAAACGTAAGCCAAAGAAAACGCTGTGTAACAGAGTAAGTTACAACCTCCTCAAAAATGAACGTTGAGCTCGAATATAAAGACCTATATAGTCGTAAGTAAAAAGGTGCAGAAGCTGACGTACGTGATTTTTTCAGCATTTGCTTCTCAGTGTTCCCGACTGTGTGCACAAAATTGGGAAGTGCTAACGCAGCCAGCAGACCTGCTTGCTCATCTCTCATTGCTCTCTTGGCGGTTGCTACTGCATCCTGAACAGAACTGTTATTGTTTTCGTCAAACTACGATTTGCGGCCTCCATTTGCGCAAACTGAGCGAGCGGTCTTGTCAAGCGGTGGGAGGGAAAGGTGGTTCTTCGATTGTTTCACGTGAGGTTTATATGTATATTGTATATTAACTTCAGTTTATATGTCACTTGGTTGTTCCTTAATGCGTTATATTGCCACATGTTCTTGCCATCTCTGCAACTGACGATGACAAAGATAAAGATAAAGATAAAGAGGTACGTACGTTTCGTTGCGTGAACGTGTTGCTATGAACATTTGGGGTGTCCATATGGAAGAGTCCCGACGGTAAAGAAGAACAAGAACGAAAGTTCCGCACGCCAGACAACGCACGCACCGTAACCCAGGCGTGACCTTAATGTGTACGTAGCACTGCGTGCGTTGCAGACACCACACTTTAGGTGCCGACCCTCGACAGAAGAACCAATCCCCGTATTCTATCACCTTCACGCAATGAAATTGCGCGGACTTACAATTAATTTTGTTGTGTATGGAGCATTTCCAGTGGGGCACATAATCAGAGAATTGGCATAACACTCATAGAACAAAATTCATTGGTCTGAAACGAAAACCGTCTGTAAAGAGTTTCGTATTCATATGGTTCGTTTACGGTGATCTTCACTGACTGGCTACATCGAACAAATGAAGTGGTGAATTGGTGCACAACGGAAGTCAACGTCTCTGGGCTTCGAAGGAACAAAAATTATTTCTGGGAATCTGAGAAAGTTTCGCATTCGCAAGTGGATACAAAAGGACTTGGTGCATTTCTTGTAGGAATTCTCTTGCAAGCAGATGTTGAAGGACACATAATGGTTGCTGATGATGCGCTTGTGCTCAATTTTGAGCCAAGTTTTTCTGGGAGTAAGTGACTGCTATCCACTGAAATATGTAGGTGATCAGTATTTCTCAGACCTTCTCAAACGTTTAATCAATTCCCCACTCTTGTACCATTCTGCGCACTGCTTCTAGATTTACAACTCTAACAATGATTGTGATAGTTGTTTAACTGGACATTAAAAATAATAAAAACAAATTTTTTCTGATTGCGCTTGTTTCTTCATAAATGTCTAACACCAATCATATAGGAAACACACAAATACTTTGGCGCGCACACCATCGCAGAACACATTTCCTTGATTTCGTGCCCCATTAGTAGTGTTCTATACACAGTGAAACTAGTCACAAAACCATGTAAATCCGTCGAATGATGGTGATAGGACTTCTTCAATCGAGGATCGGCACCTAAAGTGTGGCGTCCGCAACGCACGCAGCGCTACGTACCCATTAAGGTCACGCCTAGGTTACGGTGCTTGCGTTGTCTGGCGTGCGGAACTTTCGTTCTTGTTAAAGAAGAACATACAGTTCCTGGGGGTAATGGAACACGTGGACGAACGTGTACTTATCGAGCAGTAGATAAAAAGAGATGAGAAATTGAGAAATAACAGTTTATTGGAGTAGAGGGACTATAAGAGGAAGAAGTCTGCAAAAAGATTGCAAGACCCGTGGTACTTCTTCCATCACAGTCCACCTAGGCACAGAATTTGGGTGTTTCTTCTGAAATGTTTGAAAAGGGCAGATTCAACTTGCTATCACTAACCCATGTGGTTGAGCTTAGACGACTTCCTGGCTATCTACTCGCTGGAGCTGAAATGTTTGAAAAGGGCAGATTCAACCTGCTATCACTAACCCATGTGGTTGGGCTTAGACGACTTCCTGGCTATCTACTCGCCGGAGTAGCTAGCCAAGAAGTAGGCGTGAAAAAAAGGAATCCGGCGCCACTTAACATTGGAGGGGTCCAGGCTAGAAACTGTCTCCAGCCCGTACTAGTAAGCTAAATCTTTCTCCGAATTGATTGGCTTGTACCAGACTCTTTTGGTAGTGGAAAACCCCCGCCTTGATTTTCTCCGCACTCTCTCTTCAGAGCCTCGGCCCTTTGAGAAATACGATTGTAGAAACGTCAGCCCGTTAATAAAGTTGCCATCGGAAAACCTCGTGGCAGAACAAAGTCAAGACCCTAGCTTGACGCTCTGGTCACAGCAAGAGTTATAATAGGCCAGTCGGTGCTTGAATGTTTCTATAGTAACCATATGGCCTATTCTAAAACTTGCTGGGACCGGAAGTCCCTACATTCCGTGAAAGTAGGATGCGTGGGCACTCACGAGAGTATAGACGTTGCCGAAATCTCGCATTTCTGTCAGTTCAACCCGAGAATTTAATTGTGATAACGCTTTGCTTGAAGGCTTACTTCTCATACAGAGCGCGAAAGATTTTTTTCATTTCACTGAATTCAGTAAACTCAAACCTTTGGTAAACCACTGGCTTCCTTCCATGTCTGATATTTCGTCCACCATGAATCATATTTTTCCTTCACCTCCGAGATGCTAACATCACTACGACGTTCCTCTAGTGCACGCCGCAACTTCTCCATGTCTTCGAAAATATACCTAGAAATTGAGAGGGTGTTAGGATCACAGGATGTGTCAGGCAACTAGTGAATACGGCTTGGAAACCCCACCTAAGGTCAACCGTAGGATCTACCACATGGACATCTCCTCGCCCGGTGAACCTAGACGCAAGATGAGACATTCGACGAACCATCAGTCGCAGTGGAAACATATTTGAAGCCGAGAAACTCTAAGACTTCGTCAGCTTGCATAGAATTCTGGCTGACGAGGCTCTGGAGCCGAAGGGGTTATAGTTAATGTAATAAATAACTAGCTAAGACTGAGGTAGTTACCCATAGATATATGGACCAGCCGTGGAACTAATCTCACAAGACCGAACTTATAAGAATTTATTACGCGGTAACTGTACAAGAAAGATGAAGATGAGGAATACGTACATTTTTTAATACAAAGACGCAACATCGGTCCATACAAAAAAGAAATGATTACTATACAAAGCCGAAAATACCAGAACGTAAAACAAATAGGAATTAGGACGGCATAAAAGAATGAAAATTTCTATTAACAATGATTTCTAACACCGGCTACTTCTAGTGCATATAAGGCGGCAGAATAAAATCTATTCCATACTCTTTCAGAACCGGTTCAAGAACATCGTTCGTCAAGCAGTACCTAGTTTCTTTAGTGCCTTTCTTTGTTTGTCCGAGCCCTTTCATTCGCGCCTGAAAGAACTTTCTTGGGATCTAGAAAAAAGTGGCCAATTCTGAATGATTAGAAGAAGACTTATGCGTCGCGCAGTTTTTACAGACCTGAAAGCTGAGTTTTAGAGCAGAAAATGTGGTAATTTGGACAACCCATATGGAATGTTTACTGGATGTGAAAATGCCCTAGCACACCCAGACCCTTTCGGTGTTATGTCAAGAACTAGCAGTTCTTTCGTATAACAACTGATGTCTCATTATTCAGTCAATTCCCAAAATAACCTTAGGAAAGGTACCCTTACGCAGGAATGACATCATTCACTCCTAGATACATGCAATAGGTTGACCGTCCAGCCTTGCAAACGATTCCCATTCCGTGACCTCCAGCAATGGCCAGCACAATGAGGAAAAGCGTGGCCTTCCACGAATCGGGAATGGGTTTACCCAACCAATGAATCATAAAGAAAAGAATGGGCAAGGAATTTCAGCACGCAATATTACAACTTCCTCTCTACGTTGAATACATATTAGGGGTGAAGCTTCGACAAAAATACGTAAGAGCGCTAAAAACCTGCGCAATTTATGGAGGAACGTTCAGTTTGAATTTGATTTACCTGTTGCATAGCGTCAAGAATTATATCGGAGACATACTTTTGAGTCGCCAAAGCTATCAACCTGAAGCCGAAATTTCAAATGCGATCACTACAAAGCCATGATTGTTGTGATGACTTACCTTACGATTCGAGGATCAGAACAATCACAACCACAGGATCGCATAAAATGCAGGGTAACCGAATCAGGGATTGTAGGCACATAGTCTTCCAATTCGTTGATGAATTCGCGCATGTTAATGTTCGGAGGATCCTGAACACCAAAACATCCTAGACACGCTATAAACGCTGTGTTAAATAGAATTTGAAAGTCGTGACAATTATAATATAAACATTATCATCACACAAAAAATAAGTAGACAACTCATTCAAAATATCGAGGTAAAACAGCATTTAGAAGTATACCTAGAAATCTCAATCGATTTCATCTTTCAACAACAAGAGGTGTGCGAGCTATGAATCATGTCTCTTAAGAATGCTGAGTTATTAGCGGAACTTAAATTAGCTTTCTTAAGATAACCTTCGCAACGTGAACTGCGGAGTAAAACACCAGTTATACAACAAAAACCAGTCGAAAATCTTATCTCAGCTGAGCATGGAAACAACCTTAGGTTTGTATTGCAGAGATAGTGAAAAAGTAAACTAAAGATCAAAAAAAAGAGCATCTGTTACCTGTGTTATTCCTTGCAGCAGATTTTGTTGCATTGTCGACAAGGGCCGTTGGATATCATCCCTGTAAAGATTGAGAATCTGCTTCCGAAAAAAAAAAATGTGTAATGACCCTGTTAATGATTGCCGACTAGTTACTAATCGAGTAATCTAATACTAATCTGAAACAAAGAGAAACCTCATCTCCCCATCCACTAGCCATTTTAGAAACACGAAAACAGACCAGCTCAAGACCAGCTTAACAGGTCATTGAGCAGCCGAATATTGGGCGCTTCCTCTCTGAACCCAAAAGCCAACAAGGAACAGTTTAACAGTTTTTACCTAACGCGTATGAACTTTTGAAGAATCCATTTTCTCTGCGGCGCCAACAAAATGTCTAGATAATTCTTTCAATTGTATAACAAATGTACAAAAAGTTTCTAGCTCTGGCAAGCTGCCCTTAAGAAGAGCAACTGGACATCAATTCGAAGTGTTTTAATGTCACGACCAAGACAGTAGAGGAAAACATTTGCAACATGCTCTCCTCACACTGGTGAATGAAGTGATTGAAAAATCGGCCATTAAATTCTCCGGTTTTACTGCAGTGAAAGAAAAATCCAAATAAAGGCCCCATTCACAGAAAAGTTATGGTGCATACTTTGTGCAAAATTCTGCACAACTTGACAGAACCAGCCTGGGTTCAACGAAAAAAAGTACATCTTCCATAGAAGTAACGCCTAGAGCCCTTCTAAGTCATGAAAGTGTATTCAAAACCAATTGTTTCGCATACCTCACAATGGAAACCGACGGTTCATTTTGTAGCACAGGACGATTCATCTGTACATTTCTTTGCTGTTGTTGCTGTTGTTGTTGTAGCTGTTGTTGTTGCTGTTGTTGAATATGGTAGTCGTGATAAGATTGATTGTTTCCAACTCCATTTTCGCTCATATAATGCTCATCCGCCATTCTAAAGAAGCATCAGCGTATCACATAACCAATTCTAAACTTCATGGGCAAAACGTAGCTTTCTTATATAGCATAAATAAAATAGATAACCCTGTATAATTTCAAACAATCAACAGACAACAAGTTAAGGCGAAGCTATAACCTAACATAGATGGCTACAACATATCAAACTTAATCTTGTGAGATTCTAACGTCGTTCGTCAGCATCCAAGTAGTCTCACTACTCACTTTCTACACTTCTTTGTTCCTAATTACAAAAAACTCGCACAATTAGGAAGAGCATCGAGCAGCTTGGCTCACAATTGTTGCGAACCGAGAATTATGACGTGCCATTAGTGTGAGGTGTGGTTACAGACAATGTTTGGAAGGCAACGCGTCGACGCACAATTTCTAGAAAATTCGACGGTGGCAGATATGTCCAGTCATGTACAGCTGGCGTGCTTCATTTCAGCTGTGGATTTAGCTTCATGTTTTATCATTTTATGGTTCGATGTTTTGAATGGTACGAACGTGGTCGTTATCGGTTATAATTGGTTTTGTACAGTTTGAAGGGTTCTGCCAAGCGTGACATCGATACGGAAGTTCCGCCATGTTTTGGCGCTGTAGGGGTCGTTTTATGTTGCTAGCAGCGTTTAGTGAGAACTCGGAACGCAGACAGGTGTGGGAGGTCTCATGTTCCTCTGATGCGATCGCTGACACCTGCGGAAGCTCATATGCTAGCGTGGGTAGACTACTTGAACTCGATCTCTTAGGCTGCCTCAATTCATGCTCTCGTCTGCGATGTGTCGGTTTTTCAGCGGCTTATGATCCTAATAATCCACACAAAACTTGCTACGCTGTAGTTGGCTCACCCACCTCGGAGTCCCCCCCCCCCTCCACAGGCTTGGTTCCAGAGCTCTCACCTTCCTCATCAGGATTTGGATCTGAGCCGGCATCGTGCTATATTGTTTTGTTCTCCTTCATTCGTAGCAGGACTCTAGAGTAAAGTTCAAGGGTTACAAGGCTTCTGTCAACCAGGGGGTGAGAGTATAGAAGGGAAAGCACTTTCTGTATGATAGTAGGACAAAGCCTTTTGAAGGAGAGAATAATGCGGAGGTTCAGTAATAGTGCATTTTTGTGAGAGCTCCCAGGCAGCACCACAAAACGCTGAATTACCTAGCCACACGGTTGACAGAAATCCGGAGACCAAGTTTAAGTAGTCCGGAAACCCTTGTACTAGGTCAACAGACATTGGCTTCTGTTAACTCTGCGGTCAATAGAAATAGAAAAGAAGGGAAAAAATGTCTCCTGTTTGGCAACAAAGCCCCGTGCCACTACAGAGATTTCGTGAATCTCATTCCGAAGCAGTTTTCGAAGAATCGAAGAATTCCCTAGAGATTTCCTGGCGCAATGTGGCTCGGTGGGGGCCAGTCGCCGCCGGTTTGCGTACTTGGGGAAATCCGTTGGCCAGGGGGAGTCTAGGCAATCTAGGGGGGTGGGGGGGGGTGAGGGCAGTCACTTGACATGCGTGAAAAGCTGGAATGTTCGAAGTCACACTCTCTCGCTGAGAGGGCGGCATGCGCGACGTCGTGGCGGCGACTGGCCCCTCTCGAGGCACATTGCACCAATTTCCTTTACCGTTATCGAGCCCGTTTCATTGGTGCAACAGCTATAGCATTAAGAAAAGTTTCACTGCAGTGGTCGTGGTTGGCCATCAATCCAAACTGCTCTCCATTCCCACCGTTTAGGGTCGAATTATGTTTTGCAGTTTGGCTTGCTCTTGACGTGTTCAATCGATACATATCGATTGTGCGGTCGCGCGGGTTTTGTTCTCGCGCGATCGCACGGCCGCGAGTTGGCAAACGCTGCACGCGTGTGGTACGCGTCACGGTTGTTATTAGGTCACCCACTCTGTTGTTGTCATCATTTTCGTTCGCTCACCAGTCCTTTCAGATCCGTCAACTAATTCGTTTTGCTGAGTTTCCCATTCTATTACGCTAGCTAGAATGTATCTATTGTGGCCTATTTCATTGAGCCTCCTTCTGGAGGGAACGGGAAACACGTGGAACGTGGTGTCAGGAAGAGTAACTGGTTCCCCTGTACTAGCACGAACTTTTCGTTTTTCGAAATTTTTCGCTTCTCTGTTGGTGTGGACGAAGTGGTGTATCAAATCCTGGGTCAAGCGTCGTCGGGTCAGTCAAGCCTTCATACCGCAGGGGTCAGTTAATTGGTACCAGACCTTTCTGAGAAGGTAAAACTTGATTTGTTCATAGACTCCGCGAGTCTTTTTATTGGCCAATTCGCTTCAAATTGCCACCAAGATTCGAAGGGAAGAGGAATGCGGGGCGCATCCCAAAGCGGGATTGATCAACTCAGAATTTTTATCCTTTACCTGTCAGTGTAAAGATAACATTTGCATCGAAATGTCTTGTGCAAGTAAGTAATTTTGAAGGAAATGCTGCTTTCTCATTTACACGTGACCTGATCGACCCGAAGCAAAAGTTATATGATGTGTACGTTTTAACAAAATATGAAGAAAAAGTTAAGTGCTAGTGGCTTTATCGCGACATGAGTCAGCGAATAAACAAAGGAAGAAGAGTCAAGGAAGTGCAGCATTAAAACACCGGAACCTTAGCCTGCCTTAACACATTTAGCCAGTGTTCTAGAATGATACGAAATACGATACGTTAACATGAAGTCGAAAATTGAGTCGGAAGAAACGTTGGAAAGAGCTGGATCTCGTAGAAAGCTATTGGAAGCGGTGGTGAAACTTCCATAGGTTTACTGTGCCGCGTTTAACAGAACAAAACAGTGAGGGAGTCGGAAGTTACTCTAGAGAATCAACAAGAGTGACACCCGGCCAAAATAGCGTCGGTTTCTTACGCAACGGCGACGTTTGCGATCTTGCGGTCGCGCGATGGAAGTATGACCTGTCTCTTTTAATCCGTTCGTATTCGATGACTCAGTAGATTAGTAGACTACGGATAGTGGATAAGATGTACAGGATTAGAGATGAGGAGATCCCGCTTAGAAATAGATACATACTGTTTGGAAGACTAGGAGATTGGGAGAGTAGACATCAGAAGACGAGGGTATTAGAAGGCTCCACTGGAATTGTCCTGGATCGACTTTCTTTTATTCTTGGCATAGTTTGATCATATAATTGCTTGATCTTAGCCGTCCAAGATTGTGAAACTTTATTAGGCCAACGTTTCGGCTTCTTCGCCTTTATCACAGCCTGAAAAAGTCAAAAACCAAATGCCGAGACGGAGGGTGGTAACCCTAGCGTCTCGGCGGCGGTAACCCTAGCGTCTCGGCGGCGTTGCTCAAGGTAGGCCTGGTACTATGTCTTTATCGATAGATACCGCTAGGTGGTTTACTAACATATGCAAATTGTCTCCAGTATTGTGAGAGGGCAAGTCACGTTTCGAACTTGTCGAAGGGAACATCTCGAAACACTTCTTGTCGAAGGCCAAGAAGTTGAACCGTTGGCCTAGTGAAGTTTCACAGTCTTGGACGGCTCAGATCAAGCAATTATATGATCCAGTAAAATTATTAGACATTACATATCGGCTAGGAGAATAGGAGATTAGAAATCGAGGCGTCTTCAGTCAAATTTGCCATTATCCTGATATTCTTATCTATCGCCTGATAGACTGATTATCTGATCTTCTTATGGGCGATGTCAGACTTTGCGAATCGAGCGATTCGCTAGCGAATCGCTCGATTCGCAAAGTCTGACATCGCCCTATCTGAGAGAACGTGAATCGTCGTTCTTTTTGACCTGATGAGCATTTATGCGTCAGGTTTGAATTGTTGCTTATCAGCAAATGCTAACCATCAAACTCGTTTTTACTTGAAAGAAATCGATTAGATGCTTTTCAACTGCAGGTTTCTCATTTGATTCTTCTGCTATGGCTGCTGTTGAACCCATCGATATCACCCTAAAGAAGGTAAATTATTCTCATCTGTAAGAACGTTACATGCGTTTTCCGTGTTCAATGCTGTGAATACTGCAATGCATTTTTATAGGATGGTGGTGTTTTGAAAACAATCAAGAAAGAAGGAACTGGAACAGCTAAACCGACTCCTGGAACTAACGTTAAGGTACTGTTTTGCTACTTTTTTGCATTGCTTTAATTCGAGTATGGATTAGATGAATTCGTTCGATTGCACACACATGTAATTGCAAGACACTGGCCGATGTCAGACTTTGCGATTGGAGCGATTTGGTCATTATCGGAGTAATGCCAATCGCGCGATCATCGCGCGAATCGCGCGATGGGCGCCATTGGTCCCGTTGTGCGGGTATTGCAGGATTGGTTGATTGCTCCAAGTGCGAGCGACGGGAGATTTATCCCTCCGACCATCGATAACACGGCGCCGCTTGGGTAAATCTCCCGTCGCTCGCACTTGGGTGCGATCGATCAGTCCTGCAATGCAATACCCGCACAATGGGACCGAAGGCGCCCATCGCGCGCTTCGCGCGATTGGCATTACTCCGATAATGAGCAAATCGCTCCAATCGCAAAGTCTGACATCGGCCACTACCCTGCAAGACAGCCGCAGAGTATGACTGCGCTCTGAGCAGTAATGTTAGAAAAAAACGGCGCTCATGTCCTTGGGGGGGGGCACATCACAGAAGGGCGGTTGGGTAATGACACTGGGGCTAAGCCTAGGACAGGGAAGCAACATCAAGGAGAATACACTGCTCACATCTTCCATCCAAGATCCCTGTCCTTGCCTAAGGCTTAGTCCCAAGCACAATAATAGACTCACTAACTTGAATGTCCCCCCCCCCCAAGGACCCAAGGACATGAGGCGCCAAAGAAACTGTTTTGCCAATAACTGGCGACGTTCAGCCGGGTGGCAGCCAGGTGGGTTGCCGTAACGATAGCACGGCTGCCAAGGTGTGGTTTCTATGAAAAAACGCTACTCTTCCGCTTGTTTTTACTCGCAAAATTTTCCTGTCTGCGGGAGTTTCGGGTCCACTCTTGAGCAGTAGAGGGCCTGATGTTCCCGCAGTGGAAGAATTTTCGCGCGCGAAAAGAGGGAAAGTCACCTGTTGTAACGAATCGCATCCCGGTAGCCATATTAGCGTACGGTCATTGTACCTTGCGACAGCCTTGCACTTCCTCTGGAGTTCGAGTGTGGAGTAGATACGTATTGATCATGCGGTCGCACGACTACGATTGCGATCACGATTGCACAATCGCGACGGCGCCTTCGCCACAACAGCAAACGCGATGTCACCTACGTCGAGGATCGCCGCGTGCGCCGAGTTTCCAAAGGGGTAACTAGTTCGGTGCCCAGTAATCTTGGTAATGCGCATCTAAAGCGTCGCAGTTTTTTTCTGCGGCAAATGTCATGCTTCGTGCTTGTAGTCGCGAAGTGTATCGTATCACCTTTAACTGAAACCATGGTTGTCAACATCCGTAAGCGGTGCTTTTGCTTTTGCTGTACTGTGCTGCGTCGTTTCCAAGCGATTTGTCGTTATAGGTACATTATGTGGGAACGTTGGAGAGTGGTGAAAAGTTCGACTCGAGTCGTGACAGAGGCAGCGAATTCGAATTTTTGTTGGGTCGCGAACAGGTATCCATCCTTTTTTGATGGTTTTTTTTTCATAGTTCTTATTTGGTGTACTTCAGGTTATTAAAGGATGGGATCTCGGTGTGGCTACAATGAAAAAAGGTGAAATAGCAGACTTCAGAATTCGGTCCGACTATGGATATGGAGAAAGTGGCAGTATGCCCAAAATCCCGCCAAACGCTACTTTGAATTTTGAGGTATCTTTGAAATATATCATTTTACAATGAAGTTCTCGAGGACATATAGAAACTGTAGGTGGAACTCGTCGATTGGCAAGCCGAAGACATCTCGCCGAATCGTGATGGAACAATCACCCGCTCAGTTATTGTCGAAGGAGAAAAACTGGCAAATCCAAATGAAACAAGTCCTGTTGAAGGTATGCCTAAATGGGTGTGGTT
>KZ345088.1:281560-294872 GCA_002352805.1 Teladorsagia circumcincta | reverse complement strand
TTGGGCTCTTTTGCAACTTCCTGCTTTGACCACCCTGTCTCGCCATCGTACCACGCCCGACTTTATTGAAGGTTAAAACCCGAATTCCAGCGTTCCCTAAGATTGCTCTTGCTTTCCTTTCCACATTCTGGACCTTCTGCAGCTGAGCTATCACTACGAAGCGCTCATGGCATCAGTTTGATCCCGGAGTTTGCCTTTAAGATCGCTTTCCACGAAATATCTGGAAAAATTCTTGGCATTGTAAAAAGAGCCACATGCTGGAGTTTGCAGAATGGTTGAAGTTTGTGTAGGGCAAAACACATGTTTGTTACCACGGTAATATCTATAAGTGAAGAATTCAGTTGAAGGACCTTACGATGGGGTATTCGTAGAATTTCCTCAACTTGTTGCGTCAACGGTGAGAATACGATGACGATCGTAGTAATGACGTGCAGTGCGATCATCATATTTACCTGAAATGCCTCTGTACGTGATATTGTAACATTCACATCGCTATTAATTGTTGTAAACATTTTGAGCTTGAGCAGTGCTCCATGGAGCCAGGGAAAAGAGTCCCCGATGCAAATGTTTCTTAAATGGTTGCACTATTGTATTCGAGACAATTAGAGCATCTACTCTTTATGAGAAAAATGCGTCCTGTCGGTGGCTTGGGAGCAGGAGGGGTGGGGGGGGGGGCGGTTGCGGACTTGTTGATGCACGGTAGGATGGCGGTACAAGGAGACGATTACTTCGCCGCTCGAATAACCTGGACAGAAGGTTGTACTTGGGATGTGAAAGGTGGGGAGGGGTGTCATAATGGAGCAGGCCGGCGGGTCGTGTTTGTAGGATGTAACTTTGCCATAGAAAGGAATTTTGCTTTTTTTAATGGGTAATGGCTTGAAATGGAAAAAAATGCAAATGTAAGAACCTATCTTTTCCAGAAGCATTGCTTGTAGTGTGGTGCCACAATCAAGTACTCTGAAAGCACTAATGATGGTGGAGGCACACAAGGTGAGTGGTCCCCTCACGGGTCTGTGGGGTTCCTATAGTGGGTGGGGTCTCAACCAAGAGGCCCATCACGCGGCAAAGGAAGGGGCGAAGACACAGCAAAGGACGATCCGCAGCGCATTCCGTATCGGTTGAGCGTCAGGTTAAACAGAGTGTACCATACAAGGTCTCACATCGCACAGCACGCGCTGCAACTCGTCCTTTGCTGGACCTGCGTCTCTTCCTTCGATGCGCGATGAGCCATCTTGGAGGACACCCATGATGGGTGCTGTCACGGTGTGGACCGAACTCAAAACTTGTCCAAACCTAGCGGGTCGATTTTACATGTGGTCGGAAGCGGTGGAGGTAAGCAAACCAGCCTTTTTGGAGTTTTTGCTGGGGACGTATGCTGAATAGGGGATGGGGTCCCCGACGGTCGACGGACTACCTCAACTCGGTCCTTTACACCGCCTCATTTTGATGCCCACCTCAGGACTAAGCCGGACGGATCTGCGAGATCCGTCCTTTCTCCAAGGCTCAGTCCTGAGGTGAGCAAACCAGCTTTTTGGCGGAGCTTGGACGTAGCGCCGCCACTCCCCGTAACCTCGCCGCCAAGCGCCCCAAAGCAGCATAAATTTTGCGGCTCTGAAACATTTTGAAAGGAAGGGATAACAAGTGAAAATCGTCCAAAGCTTACGGTTTGCTGCACCCACTGCAGCTGTACTGATGGTATGATAGCTTCACCTACAGATGCTCCATAGATCGAGTAGCCCATTACGGATATGGTGCCGTAATAAATTACAATCACTGAAATTCAGATTTTGAATTGAGACTCGGACTGACAAATGGAAAGCATAAAAGGTACACAAAAGAAAATAAATGCATGCATGCAAAAGATGCACGTGGTACGGATGGAAATCCTTGGAAAACCGACACATATCCCTACTAGCCATGAAATGAAAACATTTTCGGTGCCCAATAACTTGGATGTGTTGGGAATAAATTTGATAGAAGTTTCAGCAACAGTTGCCTATTTCCCTTTTTTGAAAGATTCAGCTCTTGTGGACATCTTAGATGTCCAAATTCGGCTATAGCCAGGCTGACTTAAAGGCACGCGTTGCGATCGAGTTGGAGTGATATTTTTTCGTGATACAAAAGGAGTCGTTTGAATCAAGAGGTGCGATGAGGGCAGTCACCAATGGAAAACTAAAATTCATGATCCCCCTTTTTCTTGTGAGGTCGACCGTGGTACAACGAAGAGGCACAGGGTAGCCAGGAGAGGGAATACGCGAGAGAGTACGTTGTACGAGAGAGCGTAGAATGAAAACTGCGACCGGGTAAAAATGGCAGCTCATGCATTCCTCCCTCTGAGGTAATAATTCTGATTGTATGTAGTCAGTTCATCCAATGTGAAATCTGAGCTATAAAATAATAACGCACAAATATACGCAACCCAAACGGAACGGCTGAATAGGCGTGGTTTTCTCATGTCGTTTTGAATTGTCGGGAATACGGCATGACCACCGAAGGCAAATGCCATTGTACCATAAGCCATGAAGAAGCCTCGCAGATCAAAATCGCGGTAGGAGACATCCTGGACTTGTTGAATGATTATTGAAAACCATTAAAAAAGAAATGTAATATTGATATAGAATATTTGCTCGATAATTGTACTAACTAACGTCACTATCATTTCACTTTGCAGTATCTCATTATACCTCGTATTACCTTACCTTTATAGGATTTTATGTCACCTCCTTTCGAAAGTGTTGTTGCATCATCCTTGCTGCCACTATTGATTTCCCGCGCAGCTCGTCTTCTACCTCTGATGTACTCAATGCTTTTGGCGGTTCTTTGGCCCCGCTTCCTCCCCAGCTATAAATAGCCGGTCAAATCTCACTCAGAAGGATCTGTGTTTCGCAACCGTTTGAGCGGCTGTCGTCTCTCTGCTATTGACGGCATAAGGATAAAGAAGTGTGTCATCACTCCCTGTCTTCTAAAGCTAAAGAAAGGAAGAGACTTGACCCCTCATACTGAGCTACCGGCTTCCTCACCGAACACCCGTTTCGAGAAGGTGATCATCGCAATAGTGGGTGAAGAAGGTGAAAGACAGTTCACACATTTTGTTTCAGTAGTTTTGACGTGACGCGTTCACGACAAGTACAGTCACAAACTTCATGGCCAGTCTAACTCCCTCAAGGCAAATCGCTGCAGCTCTGTATGGCCACGTACCTTACTCAAAATTGGTTACTTTTTGATCTCGCTTGACCACTGTTGCTAACTTCTATGATTTCGTAACAGTAATAGTTCTGAAGTGGCTCGAATCAGAAAGCATCCTTTCCCTCATTTGAGATCCTAATGATTGTTTAACAGTGAAGTATTGAGGAGTGGTCAATACAACATTCATATGTGCTAGGAATGCTGCTTTTATCCTGATGAAAACAACTACCCATATGGAACTGTATGGAGTAACGTGAGGGCGAGCTCAAAAGCACGGGTCGCCATCAAATTCTTAGAGAAAATATGCTCTGTGGTTAGGTAGCAGATCCCTCAATCACTGGGTTGTTGGTACTATCCTGAATGTGCGATCGTAATGTAAATCTAAGCCTCAGCTTGACAGCTGCAAACGTTGCCATGCTTGTCAATCACAGCATAAGTGACGTCAGCGCGCTCTCGCAAACAGCGTGCTTTCCAGCATTTTCCCTCTCCTCACAGCGCTGTGTCTCTCAGTCGTACCACGGTCAACCTTACAGGAAAAGATGCAGTGTTTTCATGGAGTGTTTGCTTTTTTCCCAACTACCGTTTCCCTTCGCTCTTCTTGCTTGATCTCCGGACAAATTATGCAGCAATTCGATCACAGCCCGTGCCTTAAGGTTCTTGCTAGTATGTAGTCCCTCCAATAAAGACCTATGCCGGTTGACCGCTGTAGAGAAACTGGAAGCTTGGCTGCCTTAGCGAGGGAATCCCAATTATGTGGAAGCTATGCTAGTGGTTCATTCTTTCCTCTACTTTTTTCATGTCAACCTAATTCATTGACTGTAGATCATTAAATGCATACTAAATTTTGTAAATCGCGATAGAAAAATCCGCGACAGCGTTGAGGGGGTCAATTCCATTACTAAGAGCCAAAAATGAACCTGAGCGCAGACCGGAGCGTCGTGCATAAATCCAACCACCAGTAAACATACAGCAACAGAACTGGAGAGTGCTGAGAAGACGGCTACTTGCCTAAAATACTAATTTTCTCCAGCGGTTTGACAAAGAAAGGCTTATCTTCATTCTAAAGAACTCCAAAAAGACCGAACAAAGGATCGCTTCCGTGCGAGCCTTTTAAAAGGTAAAAGAAACGAACCAAAAATGCATTGGACTCTTTAGCATCGTAGCTGGCCACACAATCAGTCCGACGATCACAATAAGCCAGCAGAAGTTGATCTTGAGGAAGGATTTTCTTCGAAATATTTTAAAATAAAAAATTACGTGAAAACCGCAGAACCGACAGTACCTTGATACTGAAAAAGAAGTGCAGTAGAATTGCTGTGTTCTTTGCGGCAAGCAGAATGAGTACGGTAGCAAAACCAAATTGAGTCAAACAGACCATGACGGCAATAAATGACCTGTACTTACAATATTTGGTAGTATACTCGACATGTTTCTACCCTTTGCATTGCTTACCTCATTCGCTGCCCGCAAGCACGAAACGCCATCTCGCCGTAAGGCTTTCGACAGACACCGTGGTACATTGCCCACCTGGAAGACTTTTACTGATTTCCTTGGAAAAATTTTGGGGAATATTCTACTAGGGAATGGACTCAGGATCTTCATGTGGAAAATCGCGCTCAGGTAGTAAGAGGTAGGCTTTTGAAGAGGCATCGCGTCTCTATGCTCAAACATTTCTTCGGTGCACCCGAAGTGTTACTTAACGATAATTTTTGATAGAAATACCGTTTTGGTATTTATAATGGCCACGGCCCTCATATCTTCTCTCCAGTGAGTGATTTATCTAAAGTTTCTCTCAGGTCGAGCTTACTCCTTCGGCTGGGGTTTTTGTTTGCGCTCTGAGGGATCTTTCGGCAAAAAGGGGAGGCCCCATTTGAAAACTTGAGACTGGAAATTCAACTTCTCGAATATTTTCGAGATTAGAGTTGAATTCTTTTGACGACTTTTTTTGATAATCCAGAAAGTTCCATCCAACCTTTTCTGTAACATGGTCCAGTTTGATGCCAGTTGAAGACCAGTATACCCAGAACACAATGCACACAGAGAGATTAGAATCAAGCCGGGAACTAGGCCTAAATTTCGAGACATAATTAGCTAGTGTGTCATGCTTTACATAAGTACAGTCAGAAGCCTTTCTGCAGTGGAGGCAAGTTTTCTACGAACAAAATTTTCAACTTTTCTTCGCTAAACGGGAGCTTGTGGCTGAGATTTTTGGCTTGAGACCACTATACATATCCATTTTGCGATTCTCTTGTTAAAAATACATTCCTCATGTGATAGGGATGGTAGGGATCAAAACTGGAACTGCCCTGCTAAGTCCTGTTTTAAGGAGAACAATCTAAAAATGCCCCTGGCGAAGCCCTTCCTCCTTCAACAAATTTGGGACATTGTACGAACAAAGGAGACGTTGTGCCTTAGGACGAGGAAGCAGTTAGTTTTCAGGAAGGAGCACAGGGATAAGCAAGACGCAGACATCGCCCACTTCGTCAGCTCGAAAAGTCACAGTTAGAGCTTGTATCGCAGGAAAAGCATTTGGTCATATGTCCATTTACAACAAACTTGCTTCGCAAGTGGATGCGCTGATTTGCAAGTTGACGAGATGTGCCGATTTGACGTTTTTGTCCAGGAATTTCAATTCAAATAGTCCTAAGTGATACTTTTGAGGAGGGGCTTATCATTGAGGGAGATCGTATATTTCGACCTAATCGGGTGCATCCAAGTGAAGCCATGCTGCCCTGTTTATTTTGCGATTTCATTTCATGCATTCATCACCTCTGTTTTTTAACTGACCTGAGAACTCCGCACATCATTATACGTACCTGCATTGACCAGCGCCTTTGGTAGGGCAATCATTCCACCACCAGCCAAATCTCCAACAACGAACACGGCCGCCATGGCCCAGTGCAATCCATGAGCGTTTTCTGATGGAGCAGCCGGTTTCTAAACATGTACTATAAGAAGGTAGAGTGGATCCTCAGAAGTCAATCCTGTGCAGTGTTAAGCACGTTCCTCGTTTCACTCGCGCTATCCGCTGAGGTTTTACATTACGGAACACCCTTTTATGATTTGATTTGTATGTCCCTGTGTTTCTCATTTGTGTAGAAATTTAGTTCTCCCATTCACAGAAAACCTCCCAACCATAGATTTAAAAAAGTGAGGAACTTTCGGAAATATTTCCATGAATACCGTCAAATACTATGCTCTTCAAGCGGAACGAGAAATAATGACTAGTGATGCGCCATGCACTTCACTTCAATTCAGTATGTTGTGGCGTAAGCAATAGGCCAGCAAAGCCGATTAGTACTTATGAATGTTAGTAATATCTGTCAAACGATAAGAGGCTGGTGGGCAGTAACAGCTATTATAATTCAACCTGCAGAAGTGGGAAGCACGTTAGAACATCTGGAATGCAACCCAGCGGTACAGCGCTACCTATTGCTGGCCCACGGGGTCTCAAAATTGTAAAACCATTCTGTTCAGGTGCAACAAGAATTCCGAAGGAGTGCGTCCAGATCACATGCGGGTAGCTTCACTTCATTTGGCACAAAAATTAGGTAAACGTCGAAAACACCTGGGCAATGCCACATTCACTCAAACGTATACCAGCGATGATGAAGACTTACCAAATCGAATGACTGTACCTTGGGCGGCATTCCCTTCAATTTTGGGAAACTTCAACGTCAGATATTCTGTAAGAATTCTTTACAAGACTGCTGGAAATACTATGCAAAACGCAAAAAAGGAGGTTACACACAATTCTTTTGGCTGTTATATTGGACTTCGATTTTTTGTAATAAAGTCACCAATGTGTCTTGCACAGCAACTATCGCTTTTCCAAGCAGTAGTTCAACTTTAGAGCCTATAAGACCCGACCTAGGATTGATCTTATGACCATATGTTGGATGCTGTCTCATTGTCACTGCGCTGTGCTCACCTGAATACTCGCCTAAGTGGAAATTAGTGCCAGAATCGAGGTTTCCAGAATAAATGCTGCGCAACTCTGAAGCAAATGGTAAGGGGTGAATTACTCAATTCATTCCTTGCGACCGGGCTTCCGTCAGGGTAATTTCACTAAACTAGCTGAGGCAGACCTATGCCTGACCAAAGTGGTACCAAATATGGCAAAACATTATCGAGAGGGCTTTTGGGCTTGTTTTTGTTTTCTTTTAGTTTCTTTGGAAGCAAACTTCAAGCTAATGGTTGTTGTAGACCTAAACAGATCTAAAGACACGCGATACAAAAAAAACTGCTCTCTATCGGAAGTGGCAGCTGAGCTGCTAACAGGTGCAGCACTGAGGAGGAAAGTAGGACAAACGGCCCACTTAGCGCACGACGCGACCCTTATTCTTCCCGTAGATCCACGGCTCGGGCAGGTCAAATCGGTGCTGACGTCATCGTTGTAAATGATCTGCTCTGCCTCCCTTTAAAGCGGTTACTGTCCGACGCGAGGGACAACAAGTACAGCAGACAGTCATTGGGAGAGAGGGAAAAGGCGTCTAGAGGGATGTAAAACCTCAGTATGTCGACACTTCCTTCATCATGTACAGCCTCTATTTGCAGTAGACGCATTTTCCCCTCTTAACTATACAATGCGTAGTGCTACCTGCCTTTGGAAACTACGTGCGTGTGGCCGCACTGCTGAGATATTATACTTCGGCCACCGTCAAATTCGGTTGCGGATCATCGTCATCAGCTCAAACTTCTCAATTTCCTCTCAGGTACGAGAACTCGTCTCGGAAATTGGTGTTGTCATCGAATCCCAAATCTTTCCCTGATCTACCTTCAGCTAGTGTCAGCAAAACGTACCATTTCAATTCAGCTTGTGCTTTGTGGCTACGCTCTTTCTCTGAAAGTTACGTACAGTGCCAGTTCAACGTGCTCTGGAACATGCTTCAACGATTACCTCCGGATTAACCCAAAGGCATAGTCCAGGCAGAAGTCCTTGGGAGCGATTCCCTCGGTCTGTAGCGTGGAACCCCAGAGGATAGTCACGGCTGTAGCACTCCTGTGCATGGAACTCGCCCGACAGGAGCGCTAGAACTTCACAAAGATAGCTTCAGCGGCTTCAAGCTCCTACTTCTGTAGCTGGCTCTCGTCTGGCGCCTTTCATCTGTTATGCTCTCCCGCATCATGCTCTCCTCTCAGCGCTCAGCCTAAGTAAAGCCGCATTGTGGTGAGAAAACCCTCAACTCAAACATTTTCAAGAGATTCTTCCCCTTTTTCACTGGTGGTCTGCTTCTAACCAATGCATTCATATTCGAATACAAGAACCAATCGAGCTTGACGAGGGCATGCCTTTAATGCGATCCCTCCAAGTGGGCGACATATCATAGCTATTTGAAAAACTATGAAACTTTCTAAGATCCAGCCGGGTCTCAAACAGGTTTCCCTGCCGAAAAACCTGCTGACAGTGATTACAAGTATATCTGGCGCATGCGAGCGAATATTTGTTATAGCTCTTAATTGCTACTTATTATGCAGTTGAAAAAGAATCGAAAGTAATATCAATGTTCAAGAGCATCAGTACAGAGAATGTGAATGGCTTAGCAACTATACTGACTGCGTCAATCAAACTAGTTTTTTCGCAAACCGGGTGCGTCTCTTTTGTCAAAGGTCGGAGATCATCAGGCATTGCAACACACCTGAAAGACAAATGGAATCACTGCAGAAAATTTTTGTCTCCACAAAGGAAAAAAATACCTTAACTCTTTTGTTAAAATCAATTTCGATCGATAATGGGATAGTTATCAGCTAGGAATTGTCATAGCAATGCTGCTCTCATCTTCACTATCACTAACCGAAAAATTCCTTGGAGATTATCCTCCTTTGATATTTGTTCCACCCGGCAATTTGCTTTCCTTTTCATTCACTGCAGTCCACTTTCATTTCCGAGCGCAAATATATCAACAATTTGATAAGACAATGTGGAAAATGCAATTAGGTGCTCTAACAAGATAAGGTAGGCTATAAGGTTATGGAGCAGAAATCCATGCAACATTTCATTGCTCTCCTTCACGATGATTGTGCGTCGCATTCAGCGATCAAAGGAGCGCAAACAAAAAGTATGTTTACCATATCTCTCACATGGTGGGCTATTTGGCGAACAATAAGCTTTACGACTGGCCATGGGTTTTCTAAATTGAAGCCTGACACCGTATTGCGCAGCATCGTAAACTTCTGTGAGAATTAATAGCCACACAAGATACTCGAGGTCGTCCAGTCAGGAGTGGCAGCAACAAAAGAACTAGATCATTTCGCGGTAATGGATCTCTCTGTAATGTTCCACACATCAAAACTCCTTTCGGAATCGTTGTGTCTTTTCGGCGAGGTCTCCTGGGCTCACACAAGGACTGCGAGGCGATATACTCTCTACACACCAGTACCTAATCGGGATACTCACCGTATATCAGAAATGTCGAGGGAAGGAGTGAAGGCCGGGCTGGCCCGAGCGACGCAATCCTGGTCTGGTTGCAGGAAGCAGGTCGTCCAGCCATTGCAGCGCGCGGGTAGGAAAGAAAGTAAGCATGACCAATACACGCACAAACAGTCTGTGATAAATAAATGAAGAATTAAGTGGCAAAATAAACAAATAAATAGTCAAGTCGTCCAGAAAACAATCGCGTCAAACACGATAAACAACAACGATAAATAAATAATTAAGTGGGCGATAAAATATTGAGGCATGACCAACAAAAGTTCAAAAAAAAAGTTAATGCTCAGCTCCGTAATAAATAAATAGACGAATCAGTAGGAAAAAACAATGGATGAAAAAACAAACAAATAAACAACCAAATAAGTCAATTAATAAATAGTGGACGCTAAAATATTGAAGCATTACCAACAGAAAAAAAACAGTCCATGCTCAGGTCTGTAATAAACAAGTAAACTAATAAGTTACAAAATAAATAAATAAATAAATAAATAAATAAATAAATAAATAAATAAATAAATAAATAAATAAATAAATAAATAAATAAATAAATAAATAAATAAATAAATAGTGGACGATGAAATATTGGAGCATCAAATAAATAGAGGATGAAATACTGAAGCATTCTGCGCTGGCTGGTCCTTTTTAGAATGCGCCACGCATTTTACTTTCAGCCAAAATCGCACTAGCATTTTGAGTGAGATGTCGTCCAAATGATTTGAGGCAGCCAATTGGTGGACAAGTCAGTATTTTGTTCCTCGCGGCCATGTTTGTAGCAATTGACCCAGTGGGTAGAAACCCCGGAATGGTAGAAAGTTTGATCAGCCATTACGGGGCATAATCTAGAAATTCTCGAACTTTTCCGATTTCCGGTACCCAAAAAATCCGTCAACAGTGGAGGGACCACATAAGTGCGCAAATGTTACACGGTAAAGTTCCAACTGGTCACTTTTAGGTAGCCTACAATGAAATTTCGAAGTGTACTTGGAAAATCTTTCTCAAGTGATTCAGGCGCCCTACACTAGGACTGGCCTGGATGGGGCAGGAGCTTTGACGAAATGGAAATTGATTACTGGAGTGTCTTTTCATCGCCTGAAGGGTTAGCCCCATTTTTGATTTTTTGCATGTCTTCAAATGTCTTGCCACTGCAATGCCCCGCATCCTGCGATAGCGCCCAGGTTCATGACGGGATTCCATGATTCATGCATGACGCCGTTTTCGCCTGGTATTTTTCAGTTTTTTCGACACTTCATGTCAAGAAGATCTCTCATGTTTCCGTTTTATCCGCAAAACTCACGCGCTGATGTCTCACTCTGTTGTGGTTTGGTGACCTTCGGTGGTGAGATCTCCGTCATCACAGCGTCGTGACACAATGAAACCACTCGATGATATCACACATCAGTTAAAGCGCTAAACTTCACCGAATTGGCATTGTTACACAATTTCGGGAACAATGATGATACCCTCACGCCCTTCGGTAGTGTTTATAAAAGTGGGAAAACTATGCGGGTAACCTCAAACAATCAGTTCAATCATGCTCTTTCGATACATTATTCTAGTTCTATTAGCCGTTTTATTCATCGGTTAGTTATTTTCCACTTTTTTCTTTCCTTTTATTTACAAAGGATTGAAAATAGATCGAAAATGTATAGACGTTTATTATATTCAGGTAGCATTGGCGTAGAAGCCCAGAGAGGAAGACACGGGCACAGTCACAGCCATAGCCGTGAACGGTGAGATCCTCATTTTTATAGAAACTCGAAATTTGGCTAGAATCACTGAGAAGCATTTCGAAGAAATATTGTCATTATCCTAAATTTCTTCATTTCAGTGGTGGACGTGACCGAGGACGCGGTGAGTACAGTCTCTACCATTTTGTGGCTTGTTTTATTGTTGGCAGAGTTTTACAGCGCAGTCCGCCCTAGGTTTCCAACTAGGTGAACTAGTAAAAATTCATTTCGTTCAGACAAAAACTCAAGATAGCTGTAAGGGGAAAAAGTTTATCAAAAAAGATCGAAGGCCTACCTCAAGACAGCGGGGCATCCTCCATAACTATGTAAGCCCAGCAGGGGTTGGGAAGATCGGGGAAAATAAAAAATGATCACACATCTTGAGGACCCTCCTACCCACCTGAGGCGTAGTCACATTTTCGATAAAAAAGAGATGTTTGCTCGGTTCTTAATGTGCTGGAAACGCAATTTCCCTGGATCTTGCCGTAGCGCCTCATAAAAGCCATTCACCGAAGCACTGGAGTAAAAAGCAGAAGATTTGAAGATAGCCTATGTTTCAGAAAGCGAGAAGGGTGCCGAGTGCAGACCAAACATCACAACTGACGACGTCAAAAAATAGAGCAGAAGAGGTTGCCCTTTTTTCGTGGCCCTTGTCACTTGTGGTGTGTGGTCCGCATAGATGCTCCACTCGTTTTCTAAATTAGAGGGTTCACTGCATGGCGTTGGTCATTTCGGGGTACGTCACGCATGCGCTAAGGATTTTTCAGAAGTGAAATTTTTAAAATACCCACTCAACCCTTATAATAATTAGGGGGAATACTAAGGCCACCATATGTAGGTAAAGCGAAGAGGAGGTTAGCAGCAGGAAAATGAACCTTGACGGTCACTGCCGTGACTTACCTTCACCATTCGCCTTACGGAATTGATACATTTATGACAGCTGTTGGTTGTAAAAACTGCTTGAATCTTCCTCTTCACGATGAGTTCGTCATTTCCAGGAGGATTCGGTGGCGGACGTGGAGGATTCGGTGGCGGACGTGGAGGATTTGGTGGCGGACGTGGAGGAGGATTCGGTGGCCGCGGACATCACTTTGGAAAATAAAGAGATACTCAACGATTTTCACCAACCTCATTCTATGTATAAAGCCCTTTTTCTAATGTGGTTGACAAAAAATGATTACGGTATCCCTGACACACCTGTGCCCTGAAATAATGGGTTGTAGAGAAGAATAAAGAATCCCAACTCGAGGTCGTGAAGAATCCGAATCTCGAATTCAAAATATACTCAGAGGGATATCTGGCACGAGCTTCCTGTTTCCACCGGAATTGGGTCGAAGGAGTGCGGATCCAAGTCGGAATATCAACTAGGCATTTGATTCAAATCTACAAAAAACAGCTGCGCAGTGGTGACTCAATATTTTTTCTCGCAACCGTGAAAACTTCGAAGAAGATTGGGGTGGTTTTCATCGGACGTTTTCAAAGATTACTGAGGGTTTATCAAACTAAATCTGCAGGGAACTGTTGAGCGGGACGCTACTGATTTAGGCGTAGCCCAAATGGGGTCCACAAATGTACAGGTGAAGGTGAAATGTCAAAGTTGACAAATGGGTGCTGCCGACTCTATGCACCAATGAGGCGCAGCCCCTCTTCCTCTCATGAACAAGCAAAACTATCCTTCTATTTTATAAAGCGCTAACTTGGTGTGTCGGTTTGTATGTATGTATGTATGTATGTATGTATGTATGTATGTATGTATGTATGTCTCTCTGTCCGTCCGCAAAATGAAAATGAAGTGATAAGGAAGCGAAGCTCATGGAGTAAACAGGCCGATAACGAATCTGGATAGCTCGCAGGACTTGCGTGGTAAGTGTTTTGCAATGGCGTGATTGTGATATCACCTCAACGGATATATAAACATCTACTTGAGTACTCTCTCAGTCATTCCACATGATGCTAACGGAGTTCGAGA
>KZ345088.1:260829-280041 GCA_002352805.1 Teladorsagia circumcincta | reverse complement strand
CTTTTGAGGCATTAACTTTCGAAGAAGTTTTGATTTCCATACCCGGCCGTATAAAGTTGTACAATTTTCTCATGATACGGCACTTATCTCGTTCGGATAGTAATCAAGATCTCTTACAATACCATATACTGTAGAATTCTCGACGAAATTGTTCGTTGTAAGGTGACTGCGACCAAATTCTAGCGTGATCTGACACTTCGACAATTTCGGCACCTCTTCTGCTAGGATTTTCCCTTTACGGGATTCTGGCAGCGGTTCTGCTCTTGACATTAACTGAGGAACCTTAAGGGATGATAACTTTAAAATTTCATTGGGTGAAAGCAAAATGTAGCGGAGAAACATGAGGTGGAACTATGATTTTGCGTCATTGACAAGGCGGGTATTTTCAGAAAAATGAAAATAATTTTCTTTTGCTTCTTTTCAAATTGGAATTATATTGATAGTAAGAACTGGGTTTATATGTGTTACAATTCGCCCCTAGAGCCCTTTTCGAAAACGTCCTCAGATTCATGGTTTTGGGAAATTTGTAGGTGGAACTAAGATTATGCGTCGCAGTATATTTTGCTTTTCTACCATCTGGATGACCGCTGGAGAGATCGGGCCTTAAAGCGCAACAAGGTAACATGATAGTGAAACGACCTTCGTCCTTTTCAGTTTTATCAAAACAGCTAGAAATTTTCTGAACAACCCAATGTGAGGCCACAAAGGTATACCTCATGGCCAAGCTGGTATACTGAGCATTTATGTCAAAAATGTGAAAGTTATGGTGCGATGTGGATCTCTGTAAGGGTAAGGGTGAAGCTGTAGATGGACAAAGTAGAAAATATGAAGAAATACTCTTGCCTGTGTCTACAATTTGGAGAACTCCATTTCAATATGCAGCGTTTTGTCAATCCTTCCAAAGAGTGTTTCGTTGGGGCCTACATAGTACAACACATCCCTCTGGACATCTCGTCTATCACAAGCAGAATAGCCGTTCGGGAGGTGAGGGGATCGGAAAGGAAGACCGACCGCTACCAAAGCTAGAAAACAAATTGATTTGACGACTGTGGTGTAGGAATACCCTCCTCTGCACTACTGTCTGCTCTAAGTCCTAGCTTGTGCCACGATCTCGAGTGAAGCTGCTCCAGGGCAATAGCTAAGAAGAGGCACATACGAAATGTACATTTCGAATTTGTCCGATCATAGAAGATCCGGGGCATACTGGTCGCCTCATCCTTTAAATTGCGCGCCAACTCTAGTAACTTCTGCAACATGCGCCCGATGCACTTTTTCGGTCGTATTCGCCACACTGGTGATCCTTTTATCGTGAATCTTTACGCAATATTCTTGACATATCTCACCATTATTTCAGATATATTTTACTAATATGCGTTGCTTCGCTAACATAATCACACAGTACATAGTTTACGTCGCACACAATCCGCCCCGCCAAATTATTGCCTAAATCACTCGGCTTCTCCAGCTCACTCCTCAGTCAATTGAACGAGGATATCCACCCCATCTGCTAGTTTCCAGCACGCGCCTGCATGCTTGTTCCATTCGGGTGAAGGACAGGCTGACGTTAGATTTTGTCATCAGCTCGCTGCAGGCAGAGGACGTACATCGACAGGGCCTTCTCACGCGCATGCATCTTTCCTTCGAAGGTGTGTGGGCACTCATTGGAATTCCCATTCCAGCGCCTTGTAATTTTCTACTCTTCTAGCCCGCAAGCGTGACAATAATCTCCACCTTGCATTTACCACGCAACCACTTCTGGAGTTGCACAATTCTTAATGCATGTGAGCTCAAGCGGATGATTGAGGAATATTTAAGAAAATGGAATTCTCGATGGTCGCAAGGATAACATTAGTAGTTAAACACCAGCTCCACACTTTTTTGCTGTGTCTAGTGTGTGCATGACAAAAACAAGTAACAATGTAAGTAATTTATTTAAATATAAATTAGTAATGTGGAGTTTATTTTTTTATTACAGTAACGTTGTAATTGTAGTGGACAACATTGTTTGGGCGTTTTCAATCATCTTTTTGACCGTTCTGAAACATATAAATTCCATCGTCACATAAAAAACGTATTCAGTTTTTTCGGGGATTGGCACAATCGTTTCTACTATTGGACAACGGAAAGCAAGCCAAGATTTTAGCATAAAGAAGTCCCAAGAAACGCTATTGAAAACTCAGCATTTGTTTCCAACAGGCGCATTTCTACTCAGAACGGAAACGTGGTTTCCTCCACGCCAGCCCAAGACTTGAAGGGTCAGCAGTTTCCCCGGGTTTTCACACAGTTTCTCTACTATACCACCCCAATATTGGTGCTGCGATTCGAAAAACTAGTCGTCAATCGACCTGATTCAAAGGGCACTGACTTTTGAGGAAGATCGGTAGCCTCTAAGCAGTGTGTAACAGAGGTTCGAGCTCGCGATATTGGAAGGAGATGCCATTTCGTGAGAGGAGCATTTCCATACTCTTGCAAGAAAAAAGGTGAGGAGGAAGGGGAGGGCAATTTCTTGGGAATCTAGAGAAATCTGGAATATTTTCTGCAGATTAAGAAGTCAATCGTCAACTAAAAAAACCGCCGAAATCCTGAAAGTGAAACCATTTTCTAGACGATGGACAAGTCTGCAATTCAGATAGTCTAACATAGGCCAGGTAAAGAGGGAGAGCAAATGAAAACAGCTGCGCATTCCTGAATAGAAATCCCGCCGGGCATCTAAAGGTTGAAGCAATGGCCTTTTCACGCGCTTCCAGGTCGCGAATTTGGATAGCGAAGCAACTTACTCTATTTACGAATGAGACTACGCTGATCAGCACATTCCTGGAATGTGCCCTCAAAATATCTGTAGGTATGATACTAAAGAGCTAGGGTCTCAAGACGTAGCCACCAGGGTGCTTTCAGTGTTGATGGCCTTCCTGTTTACTTTCACTTGTAAGCAATGTCAAAGGTCGCGCTTGACCCGGGTTCCCAAAATTTTACGGGCCTCCACTCCCAGTTAGCAACTCTTTACATTTGCAACAGTCGGAAGGACGGTTGCCCCTCCTTGCACGGAAGCGAAACCGCAGAAATTAGGCTCTTTTCTACTCATAATTCCTCGCTTTCTTCCACAGTATATCAATAGAGCGCAATCTCGATTTCTCATCATCATCACAAATGATTTTAATATGGCATGGCAATACGCGAAATTCAGAAAATGTCGTGGTAGGTCCTCAAGTTTTTTTTTGTTGCCTGTGCTTTCTCATAACAAGAAAGATACTCACTGAATTTTGACCTTCTGCCGAAAACTGGCTTTGTCCTAATTTCCACATCTTTGAAGTCGTCTTTATCTCGGTGTGAATCAATATCAATTTGTGTAGGCGTCATCAACTCTGCTGATGGTTCAACTCCGGTTTTTTTCGTAGGCTCCTTCACGCTCTTCAACGCTGATTTACTAGTTGATGCGGACGCGCGGACCTCGGCGGCCTTCCTGACAGGAGAGGGAGATGGTGTTTCTTTTGAAGTCTTCGGCAATGATTCCTTACTCACTGATGTTACCGCTTCCTTACTGACTGGTGTAGCCGCTTCCTTACTGACTGGTGTAGCTGCTTCCTTGCTGACTGGTGTAGCCGCTTCCTTGCTAACTGGTGTATCCGCTTCCTTCTTCTTCTTTGAACTCTTCAATGAATCTGCCAGCTTTGCAGGCTTCTTAGACTTAGCTTCAGTTGACACATCAATTTCAATCGTCGCTGTAGTTTTTCCTTCACTCATCTTAAAAGCCTTATCAGTGCTACCAGAAAATACTTCTGTTAAAAGTGAAGTGTTAGTCGTGCTCACCGCTAGTGATGATACATGGTCTTCTATAACTTCGGTAGTTTTTTCGGCATACTCCGAGGCTAGCTTTTCTAGTTCGGCTAATATCTAGAAATTTTGTCACAAAAGATCGTAAAAAACGTTTTCATGCTAGGTGTGAGTGGAATCTACAAGTTAAATGCGAAATTGTACGCTATTTGTGGACTTCCCAATTTATTGACCATTCTCACATGTCGATATATCACGTTTACTATATACTATATGTGCGGCGTTTTTATTATTTCTAGAATAAGGATTAGCAAAAAAAGCAAAAAAGCTTCTAGAACACCTGTTCGTTCGACCTATGGCTAATGACCAGCTCACTTGTGATTCGGAACATATAGGGATAGCAGCGAAGCGTTCGTTAGCGTTGAACCAAGCTTTCAAAACCATATCTTCACCCTCATGTTTTCTTGATTCGACAAGCTGCTTCTCGCAACAGTTAGTATGTTCTCAGGGCACCTTTCCCCAGATTTGGGTGTTTCACTCTTCAGTTAACCAATAATTTATGAAATACAGTGGGGATAGAAAGGGAATCGCTCTCTCCCACAAGTGGAAGTGAATAAATACACTTTGCTGATTCTAAACCGAAGGAACCAAACAAATCTCGAGAAGCTCATCCAATTCAATTGAAGGCGAATCATTATAGCTTTCTGCGTCTATCACTGAGACACTTCAGGAAATTTACACAAGGGAACGGTGCACGGTTTAAACCCGAGGCCTCGGATCGTGGGCTACTGCGAATTTATCTGAAGAAATGAAAGGATTGTTGCGCGATGAGATAGTGTCCCTGGGAACCTATCTATCAGTTGCTCGATCGAAGAAATTCACTTCACACGGAAGCGACTACCCTATGGAATAATTTTCCGTAAAACTTTCATCCAGAGCAGCACCCTGTGCCACGAGAAGTTGGACGATGGTAACGCAGTTACAGTGCCTACTCCGCCCTGCATTTTTTTGAAATTTTAGATCCATATCATTCACCAGATCTTTCTAGACCTTGAAATTTTCCACATTTCTTGGGGTCCACTCCCTCTGTGAGTCCGCTGGCATTTTCTCTGATTTGCTCGAACTACTAGTGCGGAATGGCGTAGTCTTGAAAAGAAAACTAGCCGCTACGACGGCAGGAATAGCTTCTAATCTACACTATTTCGCGCCTGTGGGAGTTTGGACCACTCCTACTAACGCCTTCAGGCTGCTTGAATACGCCTGCGGGCGATGAAGTTGGTGACGATCAGGAAGTTGAGATCGCCATAAATGTAGGGTTCCTTACAGGTTTGAGCTTAAAGGCCGCGATTATTATTGGATGTATTCTGAAGGAGTTCATAGGGGGCGTGGGGATAGTGAATGGAGCCGCGGCGGCAACAAAAGCAAGCTAAGCAGAGAAATCCGTCCCTTGCAAAATGGACCTCCTTATTTGTCCATTTCGCTCCGATCATAAATGAGGGCCGCAGAGAAAAAGTCGTTTGAATGTGATCAACCTTCATGCCAAAAACGACAACACGCTTCGATTGATAATGATGCATTACACAGTAATAGAGGACATGGTCGCTCTCAGTGAAATACTCTTTTGAAATAAAAGCGAACAATGCCGTTACTAAAAAGACAGTTCGTACAAATCACCAACGTCACGGTTTTCAACTTTGAGACTCCCTGCGCTAGAAATATACCTAACGTTTCGCCGCGATACCGTCACATCTCCCTTCGCTTCACTTGACCAGTACTTCTAGTGACGTAAATGCTTTCTCTGTGAGTGACTGCTCGCCGTAATCTAACTTATACTTTTGCGCCACTGGTCAATCTTTACTGCTCTCATTCGGGATCAATAGTGGAGCAACACAGTTTTCACATGCCGAAGGTTGTGGAAGTTGTGGTACATTGCGCTTTTTGGTACAGGAGGTTAGCGTGATGGTCCGGTCGCGTGGTGGCGGTCCACTTACAATACTACGGGGCTTTCGTTCTTGAAAAGCCAACTTAAGTGCTGTAATTAGTCAAACTGACCGAAGAAAAGTCAGGTCGTTTGTCAGGATCCTTACACCATAATTTTTCTTTGACAAAAGTGACCACACAGTCTGGAGTAGATGCGGGAAATTGATTCACTTTGCCTTCAACAATCTGAAAACGTCCTCATATCGAAATTTGGCTTTTCATGTTTGAAGGTGGAATCGACGAATGAAAAGTTGGTCGCTGATGGATGTGAAATGTGGGATGGTAAAGAGCGCAAGTGGAGGGAAGGCTAAGGCAAACTGCCTTAAACCTGTGAGGTTAAACCCTTTGGTTTCTCCGCAGACTTCCGCTTTGGGCTAGTCGTGTCTTCGCGACCTTCATCGAGGTGAACGATCTGCTCTACCGATCTGTTCAAGTGAGGAAAGTCTCTGGCGAGACGTGGGGATAGGGACGAAGGGTCAAATGAGACTGGATAGACTTTGTCAAGTAGCCACGATTGAGCCCCTTACCCACGTGTGCGCCACATTCCTCTTCCTGAAACGATCAATGAAACTCCTCGACCCTTCCTTCAACTCAGAAGTCAGCGTGCACATGGTTCGATTGAACTCACTTGAGAAGGGAAAGCCTCAGGTATGGAGCAGTTCCGGAACAGCGGACAGAGTATACTCCCATTGTTGTAAATTTACGGCCTAACCATCATACCCTTCCTTTCAAAAGGCCATCTACTTTCACATTTCTTTATTTGCTTTACAACTATACGTTTTAAGTAGGTAGCACTCACCATCTTTTTTACAACACTATTCCTCATGTCATCGTATGGACCTATTGCGGCAAATATTTCATATGTTAGAACCTTAACAGGTAATGCATTAGCTTTCATAATCAGTTATACATCCAGTGTAAAGATTACCCCAAACGTGTAAACATCCGTCTTTTGTGTAAATGTGAACGTCAGAATACTTTCCGGTGCCATCCACTTAATCGGCATCTTTTGAGCGCTTTTCATTTTGTACACCGTACCTGGCCGCGACAAACCAAAATCTGAGATCTTCACCTGGAAAGGGAAAGAATTCTTTTATTACTAAGGGAAAATCTGTGCCGGCGTCATGCTAGCATCGCACATCTGTGAGTGTCGATGAATATATCTAAGAGGATCACAACTGAACTAGAAACTTCACGTTATAGGGGTGAAAATGGAGTGGGAGGGGTCATTCCGTTGTGCTCTACAGGCACATATGAGCCAGTATAAAGCAGAGGACACGTCTATCCCTTTTTAGAGCTCCTTCCACTCCTCGCCACACCTTGCTCTCTTCCTCCTAAGTCTGGGGAAAAATGTCCGACTCTTGGCTAAAGATACCCTCCCCGGGCCATTCAGGCTGACTGAGAGCTCTTTGCATGGGAGTGTTATCTATGCTCTTTCCCTCAGCGTGATCAACGTCGTTGTCTTGATTCATGATTAGAGCGGTAGAGCAAAGTGGAGTGGCCTCTCCAGCTGCATTTTCACCCGCTGTAGGTGATCGAGTGACTCAATCGCCTCCATTCTCGCTTTTGAGAACAATGTTACTTTTCTAGATGTAACGCTAACATGGAGCTTTCTGCTGAACTCACCACCGGGGAATCACTTTTTCAACCTGAGCAGTCAAATGCATAGAGCCATCTGCGTCGTAGAGGGGAAAAGTCGAGTTTTTAGCGCGCTTACAAAGAGGCCCACGGATTCTTGCCACCGGGATGAACTACTGACCTGCACCCCATGGTTGCAGTAGAATGCGCGCATCAACACGTGTGGTCGTGTCCCAAGTTTCTGTTCCAATTCTCCCAGCTCAGTGGCAAGTTTCCAGAAGACGGTTTCACGGCTTAATTTCCATTGGTTGTTTGAAACATCCTGGCGACCCGTGCCCTTCATTTCTACCTTTTTTTTCTGTGTCAAATCTTCGCCCAAAATTGCTGAAATGAGCTGGTAAATTCTGGTATGCCTTTCGTTTCTCGTCGAATGCTTTCAGATGTTCTTAACAGGCACGTAGTAACAAAGCAGTTTGTACTCGTTTGAGTCAAGCTTCGTTTTTCAGGAAACTTTTTCAAACGGCTGCACTAACATAGCGGAGCTCCGAACTTAAGCAACGAACGTTCACGTCCCGCTACCCATGCGTCAATATTTACTACCGATGGAGGTTAGTAAGAATAGTGGCAGCGTAAATGTAGTGATACATCAATGGCATCAGTCTTTCATTCTCGACTGTTTTGCAAAGCTTTTGAGCTTACAGAAACCAAATGAAGTTCATGTACCGTATGACTTCGATCGTAAAGGCAGTTCCTCGCCGCAAGATCTCTGTGTATAATATTTGCCTTGTGGATGTAGTCCATTCCAGATGCAATTCCTACCATCATTGCTAATCTTTCGGCTTTGGAAATTTTTGCGTGTTTTCTTCTAAGGTACACATCAAGTGCGCCACCTGAATGTTCTGGTAATAGATCAAAGTGGAACGTCAAGACATTAGTTGTATTTTAGTCAAAACAACAAGCTAGCCAGCAATAGGAATGATATTCCCTTGGTGATGAAAACAATAAGAAAAGGTCTCAGGTCTAAATTTCATTGCACATACAATACATTGCACCCATCTTTCCATGCCTCATTTTGAAGCCACATGTTGTTGCTAAAGTTTTCTTTGATTATACACTAGGGATCCTTTCAATGGATCGTCAAAACCAGCCAACGTTCTGTGTGTTATGGGCTATGCTGTACAGTGAGAGAGGCCAGATTTTCACTTTAGCATCTGTTGCTCGACTTTCTTGGGCAAAACATACGGCTTGTAGAATTTCTGGATTATGGAATATCTACCAGTCTGTTTTGACTTCAGGTGCCTAGAATAATGTTCCGAGTTCCACTCAGCAGCAACACGGTCGAAGCACCTTTTTCGATCTAGAATGTCGCAAAAGCAGCTCAAACACAGGGCCATTCAATCTTTAGAAAAGCTTTCATCTCACTTGAGGATGGAGCATACTATAGCTCTCAATCTATGCGCAGTAGCCACCTTCCCTGCACTACGTGGTCACATCTTCTTATGACCGATGTCAAAGTGGCCCAATCGGAATATTTTTTTCATAGCCATTCATTACGTCTTCGTATACAATTTGCATTGACCTCTGCATGAACTTACTACAGCACCCAATTGAAGAGATCTGCTGAGTGGCATTCATTACAACAACACCGCGCTTACATAATTCTCATCCAGATCTCCGTGTGAGAGAACAAATCCTACAACGCTTGGAAGCAAATTGTGCCGTATGAGGTGTGGCGCTGCTTGCCGAGTGACTGTGGAGGCTTTTACATTGTAGAAAGGACAAGGAGACCAAGAGAAGTGGCGGACTCGCAAGGGTTTCGCATAGTCCCCCAAAGTAATAGATCTATTCAGTAAATGTTACAAACATCACACCCGCTGACATGTTCTAACGATGGCCCCGAAATGTTGAGTCAAGTCGTCCTCAAGTTAATGCTCATCTTTAAGCCTTCGCCGTTGAACGAAACGGGGGAGCAGCGATCTATGCTAGTGCATCGAAAAGAGTGGCTATGGGGATTTGCAGAAGCAGGAACGGTGTGCGTCGGATTTCTAATTTCTTGCATATCTGCAAGTCCCCAGAGTTTCCCAGGTTTGTGTTAGTGTTCATCTAGGAGACAACTTGACAACACCCAGTCCTTCTCGCCCCAGATTTCCGTTTGATGTAGTTGCCGTTTGTGATGTTTTGCGTCTTTGATCATGTAATTAATCCTTTTTCATGATCATGTAATTAATCATCATTTTTAATCATAAAAAGTCATCGTTGAAATAAACAAAAACAACCTGAAACATATTCCAACAGGATATACAGTGGATGGTCGATAAGTACAACACCTATCATGGCGACAACGTTAGCGTGATGAAGGTCTCGCATTATTCGTGCTTCCTTCATAATTTCTCGTATTAATTCCCGGGTAAGAAGACTTGTCATAGTTAGCTGGAAAGGTGCATTCAGAATGTCTCGGCCTTATCTTTGTGAGCTTATTCAAAGTCATCTCTCACTTTTGCTAGACATATTAAAAAATGTTTGATTTGTTACTGCTGACGCTTACGCTGACCATAAGAATTGTCCTCGTCAAAGGCGACTCTTAACGAATTCTCAAAAACTGGTAGAGGGCAGTAAGCAGTTTTGCACAACAGATGATATTGAAATCAGTTAGCAGTATTGGGTTAATTAGTTCATCAGGTTGGAACCAAGAAACAATAAACGACGAGATTGTTATATGGAATCGGTATCAAACCATTCCGGCTTAAAGTGATACCTCAATAAGACGACACAACACAATGACAATAATCCGTGTGTTGAGCAGTGTCGAGATTCCGGCAAGGAATAAAATAAAAGTTCCTATAAGTTCCTGCTCCCCTAACATTAAACGCCGGTTTCCTAACTATATCGCCATATTTCCCTAATAGTCAATACCAGAGCAATTTATAATAGTGCGTGCTCCACTGGAGCCAGTAATTCGTGTTCTGCTGCACACGATAACAATTTAAATGCGTCCAAAAATGTGTGGTAGTTCTGCCTGCATCTCGATCTGATCTGGAATCATGAAGCAGAAACAGAAGCTACGATCAGTAGCCCGAATGCCATTGGAGGAGGTTGCTGGTCCTAAAAAGACCCGTTATGTCATAACTTAGTCACTTTATACTTACGGTGGGTACAAAAGGTTCGGAATTTGAGTCGCATTGAATTTTTCTCGTCGTTTCAATGCAACACCAAGTGTTTGAACCTTCCTTAATTATTACATATGGATGAGCGGGTTAATTGGTTACAGAAATTGGTAGCAACTGATAAGAACTGACAAGACTACCGAAGAGGAAAACGTCACAGAAGCAGTCACACACCGCTGGGATGACACATGCTTGAACTGACCAATGATGATGAGTTCATGATGTGGGGATTGGTGGTGGATGATAGTCAGGACAGTTGACCAGAAAGATACCCAAAAAAATATACTACCCAATAACATATTGTGTTAAACGAGTGATTTGATGCCCCATAACTTGACGAGTTTGATCGAAGCTACTGTGGTGCGCGCGGCAGCGTGCAGTGAACTGGTGTATATAAATATGTTCACAGTTTGACTTTCAGAATTGCCTAAGAGCATCTCAACCTCATTTTGTTGCTCGATTCACCCTAGGAAATATTAGCATTTGTAGCAGCTGCAATTTGTCTTCTACTCATCTTCGCTTTTTCGCGAAATGCTCGTAATAAATAAGCCCATAATAATAGCGATTAGGATCCACTCGCCCTCAGTCTCACAGTCAGAACCTCAGGACATAGAATTGTTCTTTTTTTGATTAATAGCGTTTTTTCTAAAGAGTTTGCGGTGAGGAGAGAATCAGTGCTCCTTTCCAACAAACATTGCAACATTTTTCCGATCCTCTTAGCAGCCTAGGAAACTGTACTACGTTAGCTTCAACGAAACTTACTGTTTTAACAGCTACATTTACAATTTGTCCATTCTTCCGTATAACAGTTCCTTTCCTAACTTCACCATATGCTCCTCTTCCTAATAACCGTCCTACTTGAACATTTGAATGTTTAAATTCCCATCTACATAATCCAACACCACGTTTAAGTAAAATCGATTCCTAAATGTGACATTGTTTTCAGTATCCTTTCACAAGTGCTGAGCATATGCACTCGTCAAGACAAATTCATCAAGATGGAGGAAAAAAAAATGAAGAAAACTATTCTTTTACACAGAAACAATGATAAAAAGCCTATTTTCGAGCTCATCAGATTGTTAGAACTTGGCTTTCTACCTTGCAGCCTCTCCTCGCCCCTCTCTACCAACTATCAAGGCACTACTTTTTAATGTGACCGAGTACGCTCAGTGGCTGTTTATATACTATTGAGAGCCTATCACTACTTACGGAGTAACCGATAGGAAATGGTTATTGACAGGGATCAGTGGCGCGCCTAGCCTCTAGCGGCCTTTTTAGGTGTTTTGATCTCCATGATCAGTCATCAGGAGGATCCTTAAAGTGAGTGACCTTGGGACTTTACTTATTTAAGGCGCGTTACTGTCAGCTCGGTCAGGTGACATCAATCTTGGTCGGAACTTATTCACTGAATCGATATATTAACAGCACCTGTCTGCTGGCACAGACACCTACTGTTTATACCCGAATAAACTTGATTCGGACATCGCAAATTAGGCCTCATTATATTTCCCCTCTCTTCATAACCCACTAAGTTGTAACAACCAAACCAGTTGTTTCGACAAGCGATTTTTGCAGTCCGATGAGTGAGCGCAACCGTAATCCACGTTGACGCTGGAGCGCGCGGCTACACCACTTTCGCGCACACGCCCACTCCAGTGCCAACGTGAGGGGGTATATTACTCGAACTGCGATCCGTCGCTACCCCCACACTCCAAGGCCACCCTCGGGTGGCTATCCAAAAATACACGCAGCATTCGCTCCGCCGCTACCGCGGCAAGGGGAATGCTGCGCGCGCTCCGCGCGCTGGGCAGGGGAGGTCAATTCCAACGTGCCGCCAGAGCACGCTTCGGCGAGTTCGGCGGGCTGCCAAACTCGCCCTTCTACAGCACAGGAGCTTCGTACACTGGACGGGCTCCGTAACGTCCACCTTTCGTCGTGGAGTGCGCAGACAAAACGACAAAAGGGGCCACGTGGCATCAATTTGAATTTCGCGCCAACGGGGATGGGTTACGGTTGCGCCCAATCATCGGACTTTCTTATCTGTCTAATTTTGTTTCGCTTGCCTGCTCGCTTTCTTAAGAAAAACTACAAAGATCGCGAACACCTCAAAACCGACATCCAGTGAGATTGTTTAGTTCTGTGAGAGAGGTATCCTTTCACTCGCGGATAGATAGAGGACACTTGTAGTCAGCTGAGACAAACATGGCACTTAATCAGAGTGGTTCAAAAGAACGTTGTGAACGTGACTTTTAAGATTTTTTGTCAAATCGGCAATTACTCACGACTCAACCTAAGAGATATGAATATGTGATAAATATCGAAACTACAAGATCATGGTTTTATGTGAGGGTAAGTTTCAATTTCTGCAACTAACCTTTTCTACGAGTAGAGATTTTGTTTGGTAGTGTTCAAACAGCGAAGCCAGTGTCTCAAATTGGATGGCTGGATCAATCCAAAACTTCTTACTCTTATGCATAATTACAATGTTCTTAATCTAAATTCTATTAAGAATGAAAAGTCTGCAATAAACTTGGAAAAGGAACCCGACCAGTGTAGCACGCTTTTCCAATGGTATTAGCTCATTTTTGTTCTGCGGATCTACGAGAACGGATATAACACGCGACGACGTCTTCATCCTCTTCTTCTTGGATGTTCCCTTCACGTTCGCCTGAAAGTCTTGCAAGAATCACAAGAATGTAACTTTAGTAGGTCGCCTAACATATACCGTAACCCTGGGCGTCAGACAAAGGGTGTTGTGCAAATGAATTGCATACTTACACTGAACTTTCCGCCATGATTATGACGCAATATTTTGCTCAAGTGAGATGCTTCTCAGGGGTGATTGTTGATACGGATACTTAGAAAAAGACGTTTCGGAAATCCAAGTTTCACCCACATTGAATTTGCGTAAAAGGTAGAAAAGATTGGCAGTGCCTCCTAGCTATAGTATCATTTGCATTCGCACGTCGGTTCTAATCCAGGCCACACTTTCATGTCGCAACATCATATCATCGGAATGTACACTCATGAGTGGTGTGTCGCTGGGCTTACACACGGATACCCTCAGCCGCCTTCATGTGCTGACACCATAGAGAGGTAACCATTCATGTTTGCATGCTTCACATGTCCCGGTTCCAACGAACACATGCAGCCAACATTCCCGCTGCCCTGCTGCCCTGATCCCTTCGAGACTAAGCATTAAGTAAATTAAAAGGGGGGTTGTCTGAGCAATTCTAATTTTCCCTTAAGATCTTCTCCTCCCCTTCCTAGGCTCAGTCCGCAAAAGGATGCCCCACCCGACCATCGCCCATCTGAACGCGAGTTTCCAAGGTTGGCAATAGAAATGAAATGAACTCTGCTATGGCATCATGCTACTATCGCAAACATTGGCGATGCAATGCAGTGATAGGCGCAATGTGGCTTGGGGGGGGGGGCGACCACGTAACTCCGCGCCAAATCACGGAAACATCAGTTTCAAGACAGAGCCTTCAAAGAGGGGAAGGACCTGGTGTGTGGAAGCAATTTTCGTATTCTTCGGAGCTCCATCCCGCGGCCTAGGCTTAGTCCTAGAAGCCCTTTACAGAGTCCCCCCCCCCCCGAGCCACATCGCCCAGTAATAACCTATTGCTCCTTCCTTTCTATTTCTCCGGCAGTGTCACCGTTGGCTGTGAAGGGTTTAGCGTGATTTTCGTTGACCGAGATGACGCCCGAAATGCGATTGGCGTGAACTGCGGAGTTGGTGTGCATTTAATTTGCACCACACATTTTGTATGACGCCAAGGGATACGGTGGAGGTTCGCCGACCTGCTGAAGCTACATTCTTGTGCAAGTATCAGCTCATACGCCGCAATCACGCTAAGAACAATCTGTCAAATCCACAGCTCTAACTCGAACACTGGCATGAAACAGTATGTATGGAAGATATCTGGAGAGGACATGTTCTTATAGGGGTGGGACATTCAAGACAGGGCATTTGAAACCATTGTGGATGACATCAGGACTTAGCTCAGGAGAAGGGAAAGACGTCAGAGAGGACGAAAGTTATTCAAATGCTCTAGTGAAACCCTTCCCCTCCCCAAGGCCTAGTCCCGGGAGACAGTAAAGAGTCCCCGCGGTCGCCGCGCCAAAACTAGGTCACCGCGCGCGGCGTAGCCGGCATCTTTGCACTTGAAACATGGCGATTTGCCAATATCAGGACCCTGTTCGAACAAATTATACAACGCTTTTTTCTTCCATGTAAACCTTATTTCTGCACTGTTTTCCATGTCGTTGACGTTTTCGCCTTAATTTTCATGTTTCCTTCCTATGTTCACTATGTTCACGCTACAAAAAAATCTTCGTATTTTCGTATCGGTCCTTGGGGTAGTAGTCCGTAACATTTGCAAATTGCCATGTTTAACACTCAACGGACCGAGTGCATCACATGGTGATGCAAGCAAACAAACGAAAGAATGGACTTCTTTCGCTTGACTTATTTCGACATTTTTCATGATTTGAAACCATCCGCCTAGGCTATTGGATCCGATAAGCAATAAGTTCATCAGCGATGGTCAAAGTATTGATCGAGTGATAGTTCCTGCAGAGAAAATATGAGAAAAGGCGCGGAAATGCGCTCGCAACGGCTGTCCGTTATGAGTTAAACAGCGAAGACCACGGATACTGTAGCCGCCGTCCACGGTGACCTACTTTCGCTCGTGTGGCGACCTCAGGGGGACTCTTGCCTGGCACCCCTTAATCCCAGGTTTTAAAGACCCTCACCCACTTCAGTGTCCCCCCCCTAACGACATGAGCGCTGGACACCCTAAAATTTTTCCTTTTATGAGAATCTGTTGACTTCTGCACCATTAGAACTTCACGTCTCACGGTGCAGAAGTCCTTTCTTCGTAACGTTTCTCCCCCGCCCCCCCCCCTCTTAGGCTCAGCCCCAGGGTCATCAACCAACTTGACACCTCATGTCCTCTCCGGCGCTCATGTCCTTGGAAATAACATTCAAAAGAGGCTTTTCGACTGCCCTGTATGGAATGTTCCCCCTAAGGACACGAGCGCCGATGGGGAAATATGCCTAACGTGAGAGGAGTTGAACCTTCGAGAGGACCCTCGCCCGGACCTCTGCCCACCTTTGTGCGCTCATCTGATCGCCTATAAATGGCAAAATGATAGCTGTAGTGTGTTGGACACTGCCACAATTATCATTGGTGATTGGTTTTCATTCCAGAAGAGCATTAGATTTGGAGCGGCCGTATCTCCTTCTTTGTCTATGGGATGCCACTTCTAAATCTAAGCAGCCACGACAGGGGACTGCTACTGAATCAGACGTTACCTGACCAAGGGCAGACTTAAGCCGTTTGGACACACGGTGATCGCCTGAAGTAAGCGTGAATTATAATGTTTCTGCTGTAGTCACGAACAATGCGCGCCGCATTGACTCGCTTCTTACTAAATGCGTAGGACGGGGCAGCACTTGGATACGACCTCCCTTGGCCTGCGCACGGGGCGCACGCAGCGTTCAGTCTCGCCGCGCAAGCGGCAAACGCTACGACGCGCCCCATATTTTTGGTTTGCTGCCCTGGAGAGCAGGAGTAGCCTCAATGTTCGCTCAACCCGTAGGATTGTCACCCCAGAAAGAGCATTGGTGCGACGCGCATTGTACGTGGCTGCGTCAGGAACATCGTGGTTTACGCTTACTTTGAGTAATCACTGTTTCTAAACGGCTTAAGCCTCAAGCGCGAGTTTCTTACCTACGAATAAGAGCACTCACCCACGTAGAAGGCCATGTTTGAGGGCCAAGTTTATCGCGCTATTCATTTCTTCGAACATAACGATGTGGAGAATTACCACACACTTATGAAAAGTAGAAGAGTAGAAATCTGAGGGCACTTTAGCCTTCGCCAACAAACCTCGCTCAAACGTACAAGAAAGTCTCCGCTCTTGAGCAGAAGTGGTGGTATGTCTTCTCTTGGAAGGTAGCCATGATAGAACTCCGCTGACTGTAACCAAAGGTCAGCAGGATGTGTCTGTAACAAAAGAATACGAACATGGACTATGCTCCGAACACACCATGTAGAAACTCACAAACAAGTCACCAGCAGAGTGTACGCTTCGTATACTGGTAGTTGTAGGAGGAGGTTCGGCAAGATGCCCTTCGCCAATAGTCGAGTTGTCCAGAGGATCATTACCTTCTGGCATGACGGCTTGCTGGAACTGAATATTACTCGATGGAAAGCCAATAGCTGATACCCAACGCTGATATGGATAACACAGATGGTAAACTGTTTGTGTTTTCGTCCAGTGCACGTTCCCAATTCTTTTGGCTTGATCATCGATTGGCATAATCAATACTTATGGATCGTCCATAGTTGGCGTACGTGCGATAGGCGATTGGGCGATTAGGCGACTAGGCGACTAGGCGATCAGGCAAGCAGGCGAGAAGGGGCTAAGGCGGGGAAGACTACTTACGTATCGATTGGTTTTCGCCGCTCGTACAGCGTTGAGTAGGCGAGTAAGCGATCGCCCACTGGGCTGAGCAACAAATCATTACGTATCCTTCTCTTCTTACTTGTCTACTCGCCCAATCGCCTAATCTATACGTGCATTTCATTAGACAGGTCGCTTGATCGCCTACTCGCCTAATCGCACGTACCATCGCCAACTATGAACGATCCATTGGGCAGTATTCACAGTCGGCGATCATGCTCTAATCGATATCCTTCTCCCCGCTGGCTAACCCCTTGATTACGTTTGCGATCGCGACTCTGAATGCTGCTTCATGCCGATATCAGACGAATAGAGCGATTTGTGCCCCGTACAGTCGATTCGCAAAGTCGGGTGTGGTTCACTAGGACAGAACGCGAACTTACCGCTTTTCGCACGCGAGCGAGCGCTGCCGCGACGAAAACTTTACCGTTTGAAGGGTGCGCGACTCGAGCAGGTTTTTTCCACGTGCATGAATTTTCAAGTTTCTCATGCGTTCTTTAGCAGTTCATCAATGTGAGAGAGTTGATGATCAGTGCATGTTTCAAGACAATGAACCTCATTGAAAACATCTACATTTTTAAGACTTGAAACATGATCATCAACTCTCTCGTACTAATGAAAACGTTTGGTATACTATACGCTCTCAGGAATGCCGTTAAAGCGGTTTTCTATGAGTTGTTGGTGAACAGTCCGTTATAAATCTCTTTCGTGAAAACCCTCTGTCGTGAGTCTCGTCAGTCGTCCTTCAACCATTCTTCAGCTCTTCTTAACACATTGACGACAGCGCGGGAGATATATATCCCGCGCTTTGCAGGCCACATGGGACCGTGCGAGGGATATGTATTCCGCACCCATTCCATCAGTATTTTTCGCAGATGCACGATTTCTTCCGAGGTTTTTTGTTACTATCTTATGGATCGAATATAGATATAACTATAAACGTTGTGGTCCATGGTATAGTTAAATATGCTACACTTTAACAAAGGTTTTTCAAAAGTCGTGAACTTTTCAATTCAGCTCAAACTCACAATATTTCTTAAAACGAAAAGTAATACTGTGAATGACATTGAAAGTTTGACCTAAACTTTGAGGACGACAAATTCGCCAAGCTGTGAGTAGTTTCAGCTTCTATAGTGGGAAATGTATCCGAACACCCTTCCGCAACGCCTTCAATTTGATCAATTTTGTACCCCTAAAAAGGCATTCACTCAATCAAAACTTTTACTAGTGAAGACACTTTGTTTGTACTTTTATCGAGTAGGCTAACTTACTTAGTAACTGCTCTCTGAGGTTGTTTATTTTTCGACTTCCCAAAAACGGGCCTTGTGGGACCGTGCGGGGGATATGTATACCGCGGCAAATGTGGCCGCAAAATTGCGTCGTCCCACACGGCCAGAAATACCAAAACTCGCATTGTCGTCAATGTGTTAAAGCACTACCATCCATATCTGCAAAGGTAACCTACCTCTTTCTTCGCTGCATGTCAAGGGTCCACTTCCAGTGCCCATTACTTCATTCACCATCAAGTCCATTGGCAGTAATCTTCAGTCTCTCTCTTGCAACTCAGAACCAGTGCACATAGCGTGCTCCAGTCGCGCGCCGGTCATACTGAAGCTGTTTTCGCTGCGGGAGCGCTGGCCCGTCGCGTGCGAAAAGCGGTGACTCCGCGTTCTGTCCTAGTGAACCACACCCCGCAAAGTCTGACACTGACCTCAAAGGTATGTAGCACGATAAATTGTGTGTAGTGGCGAACGTGCGACTGAAAGAAATTCTCTGCCCTTGAGAAAGCAAGATTTGACGCTTCCAGTGGGAAAGGGGGATAGGAGGAAGGGCGCGCCCGTAGTGGGCTGACAATGTCTTCCAAACTCTAGGCGCTTTGCTGTAGAGACAGTCCACGCTGACGACGCACCGATGTGATTCTCCTGAAGCGGAAGTTAACGGAAAAATAATGGTTCCGTTTTGCAGACTCCAGGCCGTTCCCCTTAGTTTTCTCTCTAGCTACTACAACCATTACCAACTCTAACTTCCAAAACGCAAGCGCAATGTAAAAAGAATTGTGCAAATACAAGAAAAGCTGAAAGCCGGATATAGGTATAGGTAGCTCGATAACTGCCGAGATACGGTATATCACCGAACTCGTGTGCTACGCGGGACTTTGTTCTCCAGCCTCGAACCTGGGTAATTAAACTTTATTCAATGGTAGTAATCGAATTATATAGCCAAATTATCAAATGAAACACTTATC
>KZ345088.1:221811-237973 GCA_002352805.1 Teladorsagia circumcincta | reverse complement strand
AGATTCAAATGATTAGAAGCCTGAAGTGTTGTCGAGTATTCGTATGTCCGCTGCAGTTCCTCTCGTCTTGGCTTATATTACCAGTGGCCTCAGCTCCGAACAATAACGATTTTTTTAGGCCATTCATCTTCAGTCTTCTAATCATTTGAATCTTGAATCATTTGAATCATTTCGCCCTTCCACCACCTAAATTGGTGTTTGGCTCGCATCGTAAATTTGTGCTTTCAGCGTATTTGATACTGAGAGATCTTTGTGTCACCTGAGCCAAATAACACCTCCAAGCGTGCTGTCAGAAAATTTTCAGTTGGCTCTGACTCGTGCCAAGTGCGTTTTCTAATCGCCAGGCGCACTTAAAGGCAGGAGTCGCGATCAGATGCTCACACAAATCCTTTCCGTTAGTGAGGTGACAGACTTACTGAGAAAGGGACGCGGCAATGTCATGACTCGAAATTGCATGAGAAGGGTACTAATACCTCCACTTAACCGCTGCTATCGTTGCAATACTTACCGTTTCCTTCAGAAGTGACGTCTGTTCCCTCTCATACGCGTGCTCTTCCACTTTTCCCTTTCCTTAAAACGCTGTGTCTCTACGTCGTACCACAATCAACCTCACCAAGACCGATGCCAGAATTTGAGGGTCGACGGTTTCGTTGTAACTGCGGACGCTAGTGGTCGCCATTAACGAATCGCTCGACTCGTGAAGTCTGACATCGGCTCAAGAAGGAAGGTCCTGATTTGCGTGCTTTCAATGGCCCATTCGATCACGACTGCTGCTTTTGAGAGATGTGGTATTTTCAAAGGAGCAAATCAGCTTTGAAGTCAATTTCTGTTTGACAGCTTTTCGGAACAAATCTGCCGCAATAATCCAGAAATGTGACAATAGTGTGTGGATAGTTTCAGTTTTCAGTGTGGCATGAGAACTCCTCAAGGTGGTGTTTTACAGCACTTGAAATTCGTATCCACAGTCGAGAAAAGAGGCTCTATCTGATCGTTCAGTTCATCTGGGCTCAAACGCCTTCAAACAACATCCCCGGAAAAAGTCGTGTCGCACAATCTATCCGTGGGTAGGACAGGATGCGAGTATCATAGCGCTGTCGCGGCTCAAAAAATCGCTACAATGGCGTTGGGGCCATACAAAGTGAGCTAACGACGGTTAATGTGAGCTATTGGACGAGATACCTCGCGCGCAATTCTTGGCACACAACGTGGTTATGACCTAGCGTAATCCAAATATGCGCGGGTTACGGCAGCCATCGAGCAGGCAGGACCAGACAACTCGTCCGGACACGCCAATCTCCCATTCTAAAGGCTACCTACTACCTAGCTTCTTCTTGAGCGAGAATAATAATATTGGGACGAAGTCTCGGCTGAAATATCATTCAGGCCGACCTGTCGCGTCACTTTTCTGGTGAAATTTCCCGGTAATCGAATCGTTTTGAAGGCGGACGCTGATCTCTCAACGGCTAGTTCCCCAAACCTCAAAAGGAGTTTCAAATAGCCAGATGGAGTTCGAATTCATGGGGAATCCAAGCAAAGAATTTGATAGGCGTCAGGCATATTTCCCACTCCTAACCCCCTGAAGTCAAATCGAGAGCTGCTGTGAGCAACCATGAAAATCACCGAAGCCCATGCAATCTGACATTTGTGTGTTTCGTTTTTTCCGGTCCTCTTGTCATCTTTTTGTCTGTTCTCATTGCTCTCTGCCATATATCATTTCTCATTTCGCCTCATGGCTACATAATGTCAGTCTTTTTTTTTTACCTTTGTGTATATCTTTGCAATTATTCATCCTCGTGTCCGTTCATTTTATGATTGCTGTACGTCTTCGATCTCGTTTCTAAGATACTGCCGTTCATGCGTGGTTTTTTTTCAAATGATGGATCCTGAGGTTCCTCAATATGTTATGAATTTTAGTGTCGCTCTCATGAACTGCTCTACGCTCTTGAACTTCCAATAGTAAAAAAAGAAACTTTGAAAAAAATCTGAGCATTGCTTACAATTTTCCAATCTCAACGAATTTAAGCTCAAAGCAACAGTCCCAGCAGGGTCAAAGTGGGTGTGGCGACCGCACCCCACTTGCCAGTCTTGGAGATCGCAGCTGCGGAGGCATTTGCGATATTTTGAGACCACAGGAAGTATTCGAAGTCGATCCGCGATCGCAAATGCTTCCGCAGCCAATCACGCAATCTCCACGGCCGCTGACCACCACGCCCATTTCGTCCCTGCTCTGACTGTTGCTTGAAAATTAGAAGAATCACACATTTGAAACCGTTCTAGGAACCATGGGCTCTATGGTAATAAGCCCTTAAAGGCAGAATTTACGATAAAACTTAACCCATTCCAAATTACTGTGGGGATGGTAAGTAGTACCAGAAAGGAATCGGAACCATGAAAAACGGCTCAAGACCCGAGAAGTGGGACCCCTTTCTTTCGCCTTGATCTCGGCATTGATGAGACTCCCATCGCTGTGCCCTCTTCAACATAACGCTCTCTCTGCTATCTAATCGATCGCTGCGTACAGATCTGCGGCGAGTGATTAGACAGACGGTGGGCGGAGACAGGCGCACCCGCCAAGATTGAGCCCTTCTAGCTCTCCGAGGTCAAATCTGCTGTGCCGGTTGCGGGTCTGTCCGCACCCTCAAGATGTTCGCCGGTCTCCCCACTAGGCAATTTCTCCCTAACTCGACCTTCTTCCTTTCCGTGGAGTCCTCCTTTAAGTCACTGCCTAAGCCGAATCGTTTTTTTCAATAGCCGGTCTGGATCCGAGCGGAGCTGAGTCCATGATGCATCCCGAAGTAGTAGCACTGATTAGGGCGGTTTCATCTTTTCATTCTTCTTCTGATTGTGAGGTGAGTTTTTATTGAGTTGGTAAGGAATGTCGTAGCATTTTTGATCACATTGTCATCACAACGCCCCCGTATCTTGCGACAGCGCCGGAAAAGGCTTCAAGCCGATGTCAGACTTTGCGAATCGCGCGATTCGTTACTAGCGATTCGCTAGCGGTCATCTGATTTAAATTTTTTTCCGAAAAAATCAAAATATCGGTGCACAAGTAATTCAACCCATCTTAAGCACTACCTTTTGTAGCCCGCAGCGCGATGTTGAATCAGCTCATTGACGAGACCAAATCTTCTTCATGACGCTTCATCATGGTGGCAAGCAATTAAAGACCCCACTAAAGGCACATCCCAAGCAGAAGCCGTGTGAACGATTATCCCCTTCGGTCTGTAGGATAGACCCCTAGGGATCAATCACAGATGTGACATTCTCGCCGATGGAGATCCCATGACGAGACCGCTAGGGCTTTGCAAAGTAAGCTGCTGAAGCTGCAGATTTTTTCTTTTGTTAGGCTGTTGTCTGGCACTCTCTCATCTGTTGCTCTCTCACCTTATACTCTCCTCTCGGCGCTCAGTATATCATTGCCTTAGCACAGCCGATGAAGAAGGTGAGTGAGCCCTCTACCCTAGCGTTCTGGACGAATCTTGCCTTTTTCTCTACTGCCGCCGCCCCATTTGCGTGTATAAGTTGTTGCCAGCATGCTTTGCTGATATTCAGCGATTTTTGTTGTAAGCCGCTTATCTGCGCGACATCTCTCTAGTTCGGCTGCGGCCACGTCATTTCCGGTGACACGCCTACCCTAACTCTCGGATATGGACCGTAAATCTATTGAGGCGTAGCAAAAAATACGACTTTCACGTTGTATAATCAAAGCTTTTGACATGCGGAGCTCGGCCTGTGGTGAAGGTTAACGTGGTTTGATTTTGTGCACAACTCGAGCCAGAAGTGACACAATCCGTTGGAATGTGGTTTGTCAGAAAAGAGACTTCGGCGTGGAAGACGTGCCGACATTGTGCCCTCCAAACTCGTCGAGTGCGATCTAAAGAACCTATACAAGAAGACCAGAATCCAGAAAGTTGGCAGAGATTCGACTTGAGTCTTAAAGGCACGGGTCGCTATCAAATCCCGTGAGCATTCCTCTCCGTGAGTAGTGCAGCCGAGTTACCGAGTTAAGAGTTGTAGTAAGTATTCGGCGTTGATCTGATACATTGCTCTAGGACCGCTCCTAATTTTACTTTTCCAAAGCACACGCGATGTCTGCACCCTCTCGTACGAGGTGCTCTCTCACCGATTCTCTCTCCTCATTGCGCCATGCCTCTTCATGGTACCGTACCAGGGTCGACTTCGCTAGAAAAACGCTGTCGTCAATTTCGGTGTTGTCAGTGGTCCTTTTGCTTTTCTTTCCACATCGGCGATCCACTTAGCATGTCCCATTTTACTTCCGGGTGCAATAACACACCAATTTGAACGCGACCTCTGCCCTTACATATTCCAGTTTCGTCGAAGGAACAGGCTTTACAATTGAATAGACGCGTACCCACAAGGCCAAGCCATCCTTCTCTACGTCTTGCTGTACAAAGAATATAGTCAAGGAGACTGTTCAAGAGCTCATAATAAAAGTTTCTGAGAATCTACCATATTCTAGGCATTTTGTGTTGACCGAAATAATTCATTCTGCTCAGTTTCTAACAAGATTTGTGACGCACTTTTTGAAAACAGCCTCAAAACATCTACAAATTTTGTAGAAACCCCTCAAACTTCTCAAAAACTTCATCGTTTCTGCCTTTCAGTAATGCGACCTATATTCGCAGAATAAGGTCCCCTTCTCTCTGGCTTGAGCGGGTAGCTGCTTGACTCTGTACCAACATTCACTGGAGAGCACTCGTTAACAACGGCTCGTCTTTTGATAAGAATATTTTTTCTTCACTGAAGCTCTATCCCCAATGGAACAAGAGTTGATCAGCTCCCTGATTCATCGGTTCTTTCTACTATTGCCGACCCTCTGCTCTGAGTAAAAAGAAAAGTCCAAGCTTGCAAAATTGACTTTGAATTTTTTTGCAACTCTGCAATTGCACTTAAAGGCACAGTACACGATTATGATAGCGAAATGTTGCGAGCAAGCTAAAAAGGAGCAGGAGATGCTGGAGGAGCAATGCGAGGCGTTGTTTCAGCGGAAGTTCATCTGGAAACTCTGCTGTTAAGCATTGAGCGCTGGCCGTCACGCCCACTAGTGGTCGCTTTGCCCACCTTTGCGCTATCACTCAGCTGCCCTACTTTTTGCACACTTTTGGGCGCTTCCGCGGTGATTGCGGCCGAATGGGTAGTGTCCGCGCATTGTAAGAAAAGGTAAGTTTGAGAACGCTCCATCAGCACAGTTCGCGGGCACTACTAACTCGGCGCCAGAAGTGTGAAGAAAGTAGGGGAGCCGTATTCCTCATCTGTCGTATCACTCTTCCCTATGCTCTCTTGCATCCGTCTGCCGCTCTCTTGCGTCGGCACTCATTATTTCATACCTTATTGTCTGTCTCCTGTTCTCTTTCGTAGTGTAGAACAATGAGACCTTATTTACAAACTTTTTTTAACGTCCTTTTTGTTTTTTTATTTGCGGCTACGTCGCATTCAAACTTTCATACTTAACTCATGTTCTTCGCGCGGTGTGCCTTTAATGGAGCAAATACACCACTCATGCTAGCTGTGTCCACGAATCTTCATTCCTATTCGTACTGAGTTAAAGGCACGGGTCTGCGACGAGATCGCTGAAGAAATTACCCTTGACGAGGTAGCACAACCCTTGACCGCAGAAATGTGGTAGTGTCGTGACTCAAAATAAGCGACAAAAGAGCCAGTGCCACCGCTGCGACCGCTGCCATTCTTATCATTTCGTCGTCTGCGTCCTCTCGTGTACGATGTGCTCTCTCCTCGCAGAGCTGCTTCTCTCCTTCAGACCATGGCCAACCTCACGAGGGAATTTTCATTGTTTCTATTCTGATTCTTCCCGCTATCGTTTCCTTTCTCCTTTTTTGAATTTTCAAACAAAATACCACTCCGATTCCTTCGGGACCCGGCTTCTGAAAGAAAACACTAGTTTTTGAGGCTCACCACAATTCATCCTCGTGTTGCCTTTATTTTCCAGATTACATTGCCTCCATTAGATCAGTGATTTCTCGAGCCACACAGATCAAGATTATGCTCTTTATTACTGTATCTCATACGCTTATGCGCTTACGATTAGAGCGCGTGCTTTCTATGTGTCTTAAGCCCACTGCCATGTCATCACGACATTTCCATGCAGAAACTTTTGTGGATAATGTCGTCTGTTGATCACTTCTGAGAGTAGCGTTACTTCCTTGTTGGTTTTTGTTTCAAGCAAGAAACTAAAGCACAAAGCTTTCAGCGTTGATCGCTCCACTTTTGGGATGCGCCATGCGCTTCGTCTTGGCCTATAAAATGACTTGCGTAGAACAACCGATGTACAGATCTACAAGTCTACAGTGTTTCTATTCTCCTAGACAAGCCTGATGTCGGTTAAACACTTCGGGGAGATGGAAAGCTTATTGCGCAAGACACAAATTTGATTCCCAGACCGTGGGTGTCCACTGCGTTCACTAAGGAGACATTGGAAGAATCACCAAAGGCACATCCCAGCCTGAAGCCGTGCGAACGATTCCCTTCGGTCTGTAAGGTAGACCACTAGGGAGCAATCACAGACGTGGCATTCCCGTGTGTGGAGATCACCTAGCAAGAGCGCTAGAACCTTGCAAAGTGAGCTGCTGGAGCTGCAAATTTTTCTCTTTATCACTCTGTTGTCTGGCACCCTCCTATCTGCTGCGCTCTCTCACCTCACACTCTTCCCTCCGCGCTTCTCTCTCATTGCCTTAACGACACAAGCCTTGCGTACACGGTACTCTTGCTAAAAGCGTACTCTAAACGAAAGACAATGAAAAGGCTAAAATAGCCGCGAAAGCCTCTCTGTCCAATTGCTCGTTTCAGATTCTCACAGAGAACAAGCCTTTTTTCTAAAATCTGATTATCTAAGTTTTTTCTTAGAGCCAACGCAGCATTTACCCATTGGCGACAATGCGAGTTTCTCGGGTCTGCCGCGTGGGACCGCGCCTTTTTATATTTTTGAAAAACGCGATGTAATAGTGGGAACCACGTCCACTAGCAGTGTTGGATCATGGGCAAAGAATGTTGAGACTCTGCAAGTCCCGTAACTTTGTCGATAGTTCCCAAAAAAGGCATAAACCTTTTCGTTCAGTCAAGGGGCGATTTCGGAGCAAGTCAGAAAAACATCAGTTTCCACTCCAGAATCCGTAAATGGCGTTGGATCCAGATCTCTATTTGTGGAAAAATGTATCAGTAGAGAAGCTAAATACACGCAAGAAGTCAGCTGTAAATATTCCGAAATAGCAAGATGTTTGCAGAGAATCACATCGAAATACCCCTTGAGTAAAACACATACTGAGAAAAATGGGCACGGACCATGATAACACAACTACTACAACTTCTTTCTGAGTAATCTACCATCGTTATAATTTTGAAAATCTTGCGCAGAAGAGTTATCTCTATGCTGCGTCCTCACAACGAGCCGCATTGTCCCACGTGGCAAAAAAGTGGGTCCCCACGTCGAGCCGCAATGTCGCCAATGGATTGAAGACAGTTTCCAGTATAACGTTTTTGTGAGCGATTATGTCAAGTAACTTAAACCATCACATATTATCTCTAGAGACTGTTCCCAGCCATAGATCGTCAAGGTCCCAGCATCAGGATGAGCCACCCTCCGAGAGAATCCACAAACTGGATCTACCCAAGCGCTAATCCAAATTTTTGCGAGTACACGGCTAGCTCTACCCAGCACGAATCCCCCAAAGTACGCCCTCTTCGTGGGTTCTATCCTGTTTTGGATAAGGATTTCGAGAAAGGAGCCCACAGGATGTAGCGAGAGAGTAGCAGACACGATCACTGATGTGAGAATGCGTAATATCTCTTCATTTGATGAATAAAAGATTATTGTTGCAGAATTCCGTGTACCACCTTCGTTGTAATACATAGACGAACAAATAAATAACCTCCTACGGTCTTCCTAGTCAACGATCCTCTGCCAAAACCCTTCCGCCATGCGAACTGACCAAAAAACGATTATCCCACACACGAGCATGGCCAGAGACCAATTGATGCGAATCTCGCCTAGATCAACTAGGCCTTTCGAAGATTTCAATCCGTTGTTATCTAGCTCCGGATTCGTCCGAGAAAAAAAAAGGAAGAGGAAAATACAGGGTTTCTCATTGATAGACCCTCAAAGTCATACAGGCCATTCCGAATCCAATGTAGCGCAGCGATGCCGAACAGGAGCACAATGCGTGGCGCATCCCAGCCTGCATTTATTACTCATTTTTCGCAGTATACGCGCGTGTCTACGCCCTCTTGTTTGATGTAATCTATTATGTATTCCTCGCATTGTATCTCTCCGCCCTAGCATGGTCAAACTACAGTGCAAAAGGGAGTTTTCAATTCTGGTTTTTATGGTTTCTTTGGTTTTTTCTCACTGCTGGTACTTTTTTATCCATTCTTTTTATTTTAACACATCGATGAAGTCGTTCGTCTCACCCTTGCCATCTCGGTGCTAACTTAGTTGAGGGGAACCACGCGGCGGCGCGGGGCGCGGCGTGTTTGCGTACTTTGGGAATCCGAGAGCCAGGGCGAGTTACGAAGTCTAGGGCGGTGGGGGGAGGCAGTCACTTGACATCCCAATAGACGCCAAATGCCAAAAGCTGGAATGTTCAAATTCACACTATGTCGCTCGAGAGACCCCAGACGAGCAGAGCGCCGCACCGCCGCGTAGTCCCCCTCCAACTAATTTAGCACCGCCATCTTTTTTTTCAAGCGCACACACTCTTCTTTTCGAGTTGTTCATATTTATTCTGTAGATCACATATTAATCTAATTATAAACGCCGTGGTCTATGAAATGAGCTCGTTGATTCGAACTAGCTCCCAAACCTGCTCGTTTCGCACGATTTGAAAGTTTAGGGAGGCCAGAGTTGGCGACGCTGTGCACAGCTTGAATGCGCCCTCTGAGGCCGATGCCAGACTTTGCGAATCGAGCTATTCGCTAGAATCCGTGGCCGCGTCGTGTACAACGGACGGAGCTATTCGCCGTACGCGACGCGATCGCGGACGCTACCAAATCACTAGCGGCAAATCGCCCCATTCGCAAAGTCTGACATTGGCTTGAGGAAGATAGTATTTATAAACAAGCACATTCCATTTTTCACGCATTGTAAGTGGTTTTCGTCACTCTCACTTTCTGAACTGGCTGTATTTTCTTGGTTTACGACTCTTTCTTTTGCACTAATTTTATCATTAGCTCGCTGTTGTGTTCCGAAAATACGCGCCTTGTTGGACAGTGAGACGCGGTTGCGCGTCTCAGAAATCGCGCCCGCCAATGTGCTCATGCCCCACGTGATCAAAGAGGTCAAAACGCGCGCTGTAGTCAATGTGTTAGGCGAGATAAGCACGTGTTTCAGAATACAGGGTGTGTCTTCGTTTCCGCTTGCAGAAACATGCCGCACACTCCCTATTGAGTTGCCATTCGAACAGACGCCATCGTGAAATGTAAAGGGCAGCCGTAAGAAGAATTCCAGCTCCCTATTCCAGTTTAATGGTAGATCCACGACGAGACACCTCTAATTGCGAGCGGAAAGAGTGCCAATTATAGATAAGATAAATATGAAGTGCGGGAGCAATTTTCACTTTGTCTTTTCGTCCTCATCAAACATCGTCTCGTGTCTTCATGCTCATTAAATTCTTTCGTAGACTTTCTAAGAATGTAATGAAGCGTATGAGTCTGATTGAAGTAGAGCATTCTTTGAAACTCTCAAGTGATTGGAAACCTTGCAACTCAAGAGAAATCTCAACAAAGTAATGGATAATACGGCCAAAGATGTTCATTTTCATAGGCGTGGGTGTGCTTGAAATTTCAATTGAAATGACATGAATGTGAGAATGGTAGAATGACACTTTTTGGATTTCATCGGTCAGTTTTCCTACTCTCCTCCCCACCCTTCCCTCGTCCTCCCTCCCTCCCTTCCAGCTGCTACATCAGCACCATATAGAATGACCGATAGTGTGCTCAGTAGGTATTTATACAGCCGTTGAGGGGCTATCACAATCATGCCATTACAAAACGCTGATATCGTAAGGTCCGCGAAGGGCTCAGTATTGCTGCGGTAGGTTTATTCCGTTAGCTGCCTTATCATTCCCTTAATTTTGCGGACGGGCAAACAGCTATGCTTAATGGAGTCTCTCCTGGGAAACCATGAGTCCATTCAACCCATAAATCAGCGGTTTGAGACCCATTGTCCACGATAAGAACGAGAAAAACAAAAAAATTATTTCCGTTAGTAAAAACAATTCAAAAAGCTAGAAGAACTGGTACGCGTTCAAATTCCCTCCGGAAATCTGTCACAAATGCTGGCGGCGGGAATGTTTCCGATTGGTTCTCTGAATGCCGTCACTCAAAAATCTTTTTGAGTTATTGATTTACTGTACTCACATCTCACATTTCTACTGATCATATTCTATCGATTGTTTTGTCTCGATTCTCTAAAATTGAACGCTTGAACGGATTCCTTCATTGCGTCGCCTAATACGTAGCCGTCCTGAGGCGTACTTCTTTCCATGCCCTGCCCTTGGCTCCGCCCGACTTACCTTCTGCTGTCCATGGACTGTGTTTTCGTGAATTTGTTTCTCTCCGGAAATCGAATCTTCGTGCGTGAAACTTTATGTTTTGTCTCTAGTGATCGCAACTGACACATTCGTTTTTGATGAGGATGCAGGAGTTTTTCGTGAAGGTGTTTTTTCGAATTCTAACCGGCACACCAAGTTATCAGTTCATATACTAGAAGGAATTATTCATTGTGTACCACACTGATACAGAGAGTTCAACTGCAGAGGTGAGAAGGGAGAAGCCACTATCCGTCTTTCAGTTCAGTCCATCTTCGTATTTCCGTTCGGCGATGGGTACCCGTAAAGAGGCCCGTCGCGCTGCGAGAGAGCAGAGACGCAGACTGGTCAGTGCACGAGTCGATGTGATGCGATACCTACTATAGTGTATGGTATTTAAATGGACGGTAATCGCTACACTACGCGCTGCGTCTCGTCCGCCGACCCGTATACGTCTCTACCCTCTTGCCGCGCGACGGGCATCGTTTCGGATACTCTTCGGCGAAGCTGTTGCTGACATTCATATTGATTGCCCCACTAGTTCAGGTTACAAGACTCACTTATATAGTAGCTTTTTGCTTTGTTGTATCCTGATTTGATACAACCAAAAGAAGTGTTCAAAATTACGGTATCGCCGCACTGATCGTCTTCTGTTATCCCTCCTGAGGTTTTACATGCCATAATGAGCTTTAATCACCGCTTAGTGTAAGTGCTACGGTAAGCGAATTCCAAGGAAGCAATTACCCTGTGTAGTCAAAAAACCAGAAGGATTAGATGATTGATATTTCCATCGAAATGTCGCCTTTATTGAGAGGTAATACACTGACTGCTTATGACCTTCCCTTTCTAAGCGACTCTTAATCTGTTTTTTATTTGTACTTTTCTCAGTATTCAGCAAGCGATTAGCATTAGGACCAGAAAGGTGAAGCGCTCAATCCTAATCGGACCTTTCTGGGATCTGCTTTCATTCAGCATCACAGGGGCATTTGAATGCGATATGGCCTCCACAAAGTTGAGCAGAACAATGTACAGATGATATTGTTGTCCTCTCGGAGAGGAGTGGTAAGAATTAAGCGGCCTCGAAGGGTGGAAGGCTTCGATGGTCTCCGTGGGGCTTAAGCTGGGTCGAACAGAGGACGTGGTAAGCCCGCCGCAGGCACAGAGACACCACCTTTACTTAGGTACAACTTGAGGGAGGACTCTACGATAAGATCGGCGGTCGACAATGGGAAATATACTTAGTTGAAAGGCAGGCGGGTCCCTTGAGGGTGCCGGAGAGAGGGGTATGTCCATATTGGTTCAGTGGAGCCGTACCTGCGCCATGCCCACTGATGAGGTCGAAGAAGGTGAAGCTTACCTAGTGAAGAGACAGGCTTACCCATAAGGATGCGAACCCACACGCAATTCGCAGGAAATGATATGCCCTCGACCACCTGGAATGGCCTCCGAGCGGCGCTATCGACGCGGCACACCCACCGCCTGGCTAATCTCTCGCCGTCTGACTCTGGCCACTGAGAGCGTTTGCGTTGAAGAGGGGAGCATCGATGAAATTCGCATCAGTGCAAAATTAACAGCGGAGAAGGAGTCCTATCTTCCGGGTTTTGGGCCTCCACCACTGACCACATCTACCTTAATTTTTTTTTCGGGCTGCCTTTCCATCGTGAATTCCGCCTTTGGTTATTCGGTTCTATTCACTGGTTTTTGTCGTGCCTACACATCGTGGCGCATCTGTTTTTGGTGTTTGTGTCAACGCTAATTGTGTTATAATAAAATGAAACAAAATAAGATAAAATAAATAAATATGAGTCTTTTTGAGCGCAATGGTGGTGTTAGGGCAAGGGGTCCCTGACAAGAGACTCATCGCGCGGCGAGAAGTCAGGGCGCAGATTTTGCGTCAAGTTGACATAATGTGCTAAAGTACGTTCCACATCACACAGCACGCGCTGCGGCTCGTCCGCAGACCCATATAGGTCTCTGCCGCAACGGGCCTCCTGTCGAGTACCCTAACTTGTACCAGACTTGCCTGAATGTCAGAAAAGTTGCCTTGCGCATTGGCTGGCTCTGCAAGTCACTGAATAGGCTAAATTATGATTTCAAATGGAAGTACTCTAGAATACATGGCGCATACAGAATGCATCGATCAACGTCGAATGCTTTATTATTTCATGCGTTTATTAGACTTCCATTTTTATTTGAATATTTGTTGGCATGCTGGCACGTTTTCAATCCGCTCCTCGCACCATTCATTATTTTTCCATGTCCTCCCCCGCCTCTCCCACTATATCTCCTCCCCCTCATAGCTTCCCATTTCGTAGCCCATTCCCCTCATCCAAGGCTTAGCGATTGCTGCTCATTATTGAAACCTGTTTGTCTTCCATTTCGAGTTGACTGCATATTAGGAGGTGCCTACGCTTTCTCTCTCTCTCTCTCTCTGGCGCTTAGAATTGGCTGCTTGATTGGGCTGGTTCAATAATTGGGGCTCTGATTGTGAAAGGGATGAATTATGCAGTATGCTTCCTCGACCTCTTGATTTCATTGTGGATATTGCCATGGAAGGGTTCAATAGGCTAGGGCGCTGGTCTCTGACAAGTTCACATCTAGGACTAGAAAGTCCGTCACCGTATAGAACTGCTATTGGATAATTTTCCTCGCATATTCTCGGGTTTTTCACAAGGTAAGGCTGCTATGCCTTCATTTCTCATAAACTATGACGTGAGATATGTTATTAAGTAACCCAAAAGGTTCGTGATGGAGGCTCTGGGGCTTCTGCCTGGACACCAGGTTATTTAAAAGGAAGTGCTTCCATCCTCTAAGACGAACTTGGTACTAGTTAATAGGCTCTGGAAATATGGAAGGGTCGCCTGGTCTGGTCGGCGGTCGATCCAGGAGTGAATCTCGTATAGTAACTAGGGTCACTTTTAACTACACTACATCCGCGTCTTGTAAGCTTTTGAAACTGCGCAACGCTGAGCCCAATTCAGTGAAGGTTCGCTTGACTACCTGCAATATAAATAGCTTCGCGATTTCTCAGAATCCAAATCGGCCCAATTCTTGCAGCTCCATCCCGTTTGCTTTCGCCCGTTCTGCTCGGGTTCAGTGAACAATATTTCGGCTTCAATGATCGGCTGATTTACAATTTCCGTTTTAAAGCTGACACTATACTGTCTTGAAATAGCATTACTATACATACCTACTTCATGATAACATGTCTTTTATGCATTTATTTTGAGTATCTTTATGATTTATCCTCGGAAGGATTATTACATTCACAGAGTGATCTAAAGAGTTGGGATGACCTTGATTGGGTTAGCCTTGCTTGGTCATTATGCGATGAAATGTACTGCTTGCATAACTAGGAAGCTGGATGATCGGATTAGGAAGGGAAATCTTCGCAAACTTCGAGGAATTGCGTAGGTTATGGGTTATATCAAATCCATATCTCACCGTTGTGTTACCAGTTGTGTTACCATATACGCTATGCATCTTGGGATGCGGCACGCGTTCTGCTTCCATTCATATCGTATTGCAATTTGACTGCGATTTGGCCGATGCAATGACTTAAGGGGGCCGGCCAAGTCAGTGTTTCTTATCCTAACAGGCAAGCCTGGTACCAATTAACCGACCCCTGAGGGGTGGAGGGCTCGGTTGGCCTGGACACGCACGACCCAGGATTTGATTCACGAACCGTGTGCGTGGTAAGCAGCGCCACTTGCCACCACACCACTTCCGCCCACAATTGTACAAATGAGCCTAGGAAGGGGAGAAAAATTTTGAGGAAAATGAAACTTGCTCGCCTTGAAAGGACGCTCAAAACAGAACCAATGGTGCATGTCTCCAGGACTAAGCTCAGGAGAGGGTAGAGACGCTAGAAAAACACAAACTTTTAGAGCATACCCCAGAAAAGCTCAGTCTGAAATGCTGTAGGTGGCTCACTCCCTTAAATATCACTTCTCCTCTAACGACATGACCGCCCCAGAAGTTCACACCCAGAGGATAGTGGGCTCAAAGGAGCGGTGTTGGATGTAAGGCTCTCTGCTCAAAGATGCCGCTCACCCTCCTCAAGTGCATCAGCGTCGGTTTTTTTTCTTTTTTCGTTTTTTGTTTCAGATATTCAGTAGAGTTTTGTTTAAAGTTGCATAAAACTCACTTGATGAGTTATTCAAAAGCTTACGGAGGTTTCACGCGACCGCAAAATGTGAAAATTGCGCGGGCGCAAAATGTAAGTCTTATGAAGTGAAATGGTGGAGGTCTTTTGTTGTTGCCGACCATTTACAATTGTTAATTTCGATTAGTGAAACTCATCACAACATGAAGTTTCCGAGGCGATCCCAACAGCGAATAAGTGTTCCCAGGAGAGAACACTCATTTCCTTCTCCTTGGATCGTTTCCCTGCGCATCACTTATGCCTCAGATAATCTGAAATGCACTGCGACGCATAATCTTAGTTCCACCTACAAATTTCCCAAAAACATGGATCTGAGGACGTTTTCGAAAAAGGCTCTGGAGGCGAACTGTAACACATATAAGCACAGTTCTGAATAACAATATAATTCCAATTTGAAAAGAAGCAAAAAAATTATTTTCATTTTTCTGAAAATACCCGCCTTGCCAGTGACGTAAAATCATAGTTCCACCTCATGTTTCTCCGCTACATTTTGCTTTCACCCAATGAAATCTTGAAGTTATAATCCCTCAAGGCTCCACAGTTGACGGCAAAAGCAGAACCGCTGCCAGAATTGCGTAAAGGGAAAATCCTAGCAAAAGAGGTGCCGAAATTGTCGAAGTGTCAGATCACGCCAGAATTTGATCGCAGTCACCTTACAACGAACAATTTCGTCGAGGATTCTACAGTATATGGTATTCTGAGAGATCTTGATTACCATCTGACCGAGATAAGCGCCGAAAAAAGAGAAATTTGTACAACTTTATACGGCCGGGTATGGAAATCAAAACTTCTTCAAAAGTTAATGTCTCAAAAGATGCAGTTCGAGGCGTCTTCCAACACGCTCATGATAGTCAATGTCTGAAGAATAAGAAATAGACTTTTTTGAAAAGAAATCCCAGAGAAAAACGAGCCTTTATTTCTTAGAAAGTATCGCCAAGTCGAGTGAAATGGTTACACTTCATCATCTGTCATTTTTAGTAGTTTATTTCTTTTTTAACGTTTTTCTTTCTCAGATCGGTTTTTTACTTCATGGAAAACACGAATGGAGATGAAAAAGGTCAGGAGTATGATCAGCGGCTTCAAAATATCACAGATAAAAAAGTATCCTAAAATCGCTCGACTTGGCAAAACTTTCTAAGAATGATGGCTCGTTTTTCTCCCTGCTTTCTTTTCACAAAAAGTGTATTTCTCATTTTCCATACATGGACTGTCATGACGATGTTGGAAAACACGTCGGACTACGTCCATCGAGACATTAACTTCTGAAGAAGTTTTGATTTCCGTACCCGGCCGTATAAAGTTGTACAAATTTCTCATGATACGGCGCTTATCTCGATCGGATAGTAATCAGGATTTCTTACAATACCATATACTGTAGAATCCTCGACGAAATTGTTCGTTGTAAGGTGATACGACCAAAGGCGGGCGTGATCTG
>KZ345088.1:163269-188534 GCA_002352805.1 Teladorsagia circumcincta | reverse complement strand
TTAGGGCTAGCGCATCTTTTACCCCCATAGCATAGAGGTTGTAGAACCCTGCTGAGACTGTTGCCTTGAGTATCGGAGAACTCAATTGAATGCCCCCCCCCTAACTGGATTTCCACCCGGGCTCTCTAGCTCTTCATACCATCTGATGGTGTTGCATACCCAAAGTATCCTATTTGTGTAGTAATTCAGTCGAGGTTTAGAAATAAGGCTACTTCATTATCATTTCGAAGAACCACTTTATTGGGCTGTTCAGTGAAACTCCGCTAAGAGGGGGGGGGCACTCATAATTTTTTATCTACATGTCTTTTCAGAATAATCATCTAATCAAAACCGAATTGCGTTAGAGCCCTCGTATCTAATCACAGTTGAGGAAAGGCACTCATATCCTATCAGACTCAATCAGGACATCTCTCGCTGAGGCGGTGGCTTGCGATTGCTACAATTGCTCCATCGATACCAAATTTGCATTGGTCGGCCTGTTTGAACTCGGAAGGTCCTGGTTCTGAATCGTTTTTTTGCACTTCCGAGAGATATCCCTATCTAATCGCACATCAGTCCTGTGCTCTGAACGTCGATAAGATATGAGGGCTTCTCCGCAACTCTGTTTTGATTAGAGAGTCACTTTGATAAGGCATGTTGATAAGATATTATGAGTCCCACCCCCTTAGCGGAGTTTCACCGGGCTGTTCCATGAGAGCACTAAATTCGAAGAGTGCTGTACTACGCAAAGATACCGAACAGAATACCGAAGTTGAGCGATCAAGAACATGGGAAATCAAAGAAATCCTGCAAGCACTCGCGGTTCCGGTGACTAACTTTCCATGAGATAAAGCGGCGTTTAGATAGAATTCCCTCGATGAGATATTCCTCTGTAGCTGTTCGACTAGCGGAAACAAACCCTTCTCCTTGTTACCACCGTCACTGCACTCTAGTTCTCTTTCGCTTAAAGGAAGCGATCATGCTGGCTGACACGCTGGAATTGCTACCCTCGCGTTATCAATCGATAAGGTGTGACGTAGATGAATCTGGACGAGCGTAACTCCCCGGAAGATACAATACCCTAAGATAAGGAGATACGGCTGCTAAGAGTAAGGTGCACTCTAGAATGAAAATCGAATAGCGTATCATATCTAGCACGCGGCCCTCGCCGCCCTTTCCACATCTATGGGTCCTTGCTTTGCTTACCGGAAGTGGATTTCGGCGTCTTATCACTCCGTTGATAAGGCGCTACTGCCGCTGAATTTTCACGTGTTGTAACATTGTTCAGGACCCCTATCCACACCAGTACACAGTATTCCTTGTCGTCCCTTTGAGAATAATCGTGAACACTTCCTTTAAGACACTTGCGCAATCTTCTCAATCTAATCACCACTCGTGATCAGATTCTATGATCATCATTGCGTAACTCCTGCAGTTAAAGCGAGAGATTACGATAAGGGGTGGATGCGGCATGGAAGTAAATGCATTAGTGGAAGCAGTGGTCAGGGGCCAGAGGATGCGATATGCAATATTTTCGTGGCCTAACAAGGGAAGGATGGTAGGTCGAAGTGGCCATTTGTGATGATGTGCATATCACCCAGGAGGTCTTTGGACGCTGACTTCAAATCTGTATTCCATATCTGCTAAGCGATTCTCTGAACAAAACTACAGAGTTTGGTGTGATACGGAGCAAACTCGAGCTCAGCAGGAATATGATGCGCAAGCACATCGAGGATGTGGACCGGTGGCCTAGTGGGTACGTTGCAGGTCGTGTGTCTGTTAGGTCAAGGGTTTGGATCCCTGATGCGGGCAGATTTTTGCACCTTTCCAGAAGTATGCTTAAGGCGTTTGCGAACTATTTTTTCACGTTTAGAAAACCTTATCAGGGCAAAATCTGCAGTTTCCAAAGGAATTGGACCGTTTGGAACAATTACGTCGTCGATTCTTCTGGTCCCCCTTTCTCCTACATTCTAAACAAGTTAAACCTCTAAATCTACTGAAAATGTGTAAACGGATTGAATGGCATGCTGAGGAAGGGTTTATAAGTATTTTGCATGTTACCCCGTATTCTCCCTTTCCAGATTGGGAATTTCACTTCTACTTCAAAAAGATGCTGGGACTCTGTAGACTTGAGGAGCTGTCAATGCCAGAAAGAGGTCCTGACATGCGGCGCCTGGAGTTTTTTGTCATGATAGCGCGTTCTATTGCCCGTGCACATGAAGCTTCAACGATCAGAAGCTTCCTGCCCACGAAAGTTGTACTCTTGGGTGATGCAGAACGCACCAGTCTCTAGCGGGCTGTACTACCCATGGTTGCCCACACTTTTTCGATGTAGAGGTCAAATTTTCGATTCGGCTAGGAAAACGTCACAGGGGTAATTTGACCTCCTGAAGACGATGGTCACACTCTTTCGGCGAGAAAACGCTTCGTTCGTGTGTTGCGTACGTTAGGGTGCCGCAGTGCAAAAGTCAAAATATTCAAGAGAAAGTTCGTCAAAAAACGGCAATCTACCCCTTATTAACGTGCTAGGAGAGAAGCAAAGAAAATTGGGTGGGCGGATCCGATCCCCTGGCGTTGGTCGTGTAAATCCACCTCTTCAACCGTTAGGCCACCACACTAATTGCGAGGAAAAAAACCTTCGTAATTTTGTTCACAGCGTCGTTTAGCAGATTTGGAAGGCAGATTTGGAATCAGCGTTCGAAGAAGCATCAGGTGGTATACATCTCATTTTGAACGGCCACTTCGACCTACCATCCTCCCCTTGTAAGATGCACTTTCTGCAGAGAGCTGGGCTTGCCAATCCTCCCTGAGCTCGGCCTCCGCCTGAGATCTGCCTATCAGTGGTTGCCAGCAGCAACATCGTCCGATTATCATTTTGAAAGGGAATCTCACTTCGAGCGGCCGTATCATATAACTTTTGTGTGGAAACGTTATCACAAAGCATGGGGGTTGCCGGCATTATGATGGCTATCAGGTTAACACGTGCGAACGACTCCTCACTAGGTTGCTAGATCGCCCTATGTCGATGGTCAAGGGGCAGGCGGAGAGGCCTTGTTTTTGGCGTTCTGGACGGATTTTTCTGCTTCTTTTCGCTATGGTTGGATTATTCAGATCCCCACTTCCACTTCAAATCCAACCCAGTCTCATAGTAATCTTTCGCTTTGACACCTCGTAGCCATTGGTCAAGATTCCGGTGAGCTGCTGCTCATGGGGTAAAACTGACTGCAAAAACTATTGCGGTTGACTAGAGTTTCATGATGTAGTAAGAATATCCTCTCGCGCTAGTGCTGAGGATGATAGATGTAGTTAATCTAGCAACAGACAACGTCATCGTGCCGATAATGCTGTTATCATTTCGTAGGTTTGAGCGCTAGTGACATGTGACGCCTATCGTCCCCTCTAACGCGTATGAGTGATGCACAAGGTTTATATCATGGCATACGTTGTGGAAAACGTGGAGTCCATCGAGGCCAAACACGCGTCAAACGTGCATTGCGGAATCTTTCCCTTTTTCGGTTGCACATGGGGACCAATTCGAAGTTACTAACTTTTGGGCTTCCTTTAATTTCAGATTAGAGCATTCATTAAGGGATTGAGAAAAAGGGTAATGAAGCGCTAAATGTAGAATAGAAGGTGAGGATACTTTCTCTCACCACACCTCATCTCCTTTCTACAATCACCATGGCAAATGTGCTCCCGTTACCTCTATCGAATTGGCGTCTATAACCTAGTCATAAGATATTTATTATTGCTTCATCGTTAAATCTAAATACGAGGGCAGGCACACCGCTCAGAATTAAGCGCATAGAGGGTGGTTAATGCAATGTTGAATGTGTGGGAGGAGGACTTATTCTTTACATCCTCATGATGAGGAATCTTATTGCAAATATAACGAACTCCATAAGAGTAGACATCAGTCTTCCTTGTGAATACGAAGCTGACTATGCTTTCCGGCGCCATCCATCTGATCGGCATTTTCTTCGCTGTTTTCATTTTGTACTCAGAACCGATTCGCGACAATCCAAAATCCGAGATTTTCACCTAAACATAAGATTCGTCATTTGAAAATGATGGAAGTGCTTATTTCTTCAAGTTTACCGCGGAGTCGTAATCGTAGAGGCAGTTCCGTGCTGCTATATCGCGGTGAAGTATGTTCGTCTTGTGAAGGTAATCAATACCCCATGCAGCTCCTAACGACATTTGGATCTTTTCAGCCTTCGTTATTGTGTCCTTGTTCTTCCTCAAATACGTCTTCAGGGCACCACCTGAATAGGAAACGTGGTCGTAAATCATTAATGGGTATCCTAGAGTTTAGTCACTCACCAGCAACGTACTCAAGTAAAATATAAAGCGGTTGATCAAGCATTCCAACGCCATAAAGGTTCACGACATTTGGATGCTGCAGGCCACGCATCAGTCGAGCCTCTTTCATCACATCCCTTATTAGATCTTTAGATATGTCGGTATCGGTTTTGATCTGAAGATGAACTCCGCATTTCTACGCGAAACTCACACGCCGGCCACCCCTTGTGTCTTTTTATGGTTAAAATGAATATGAGCTTTTAGGAACGATTCACTTCCATAGAGTAGAAGCGATGTCCAATAGTTGAGCTTCACCGCTCCGAACGTGACGAAATTCTCTGCAACTTCAAAGATTGCTCAAATGCGTGGCACACTAGCAGTAGAATTGAGAAATTCTGAGGCTTTTGTCCTCTCTTTGGTATGGGGACGACTGGGAGAAGTCAACGCGTTCAAATTTCCTCAGCTTGTCGGCTCTCCCACATTATTCGGTGAAGTGCCGACATCGATGCTTATTCAGAACCTCAAGCATTTCTTCCTCGTGTGCTCACAAAGTAATTGTGGACTAAAGAAGGATGGGTGTCATCACTGGAAACTGCCACCCCAAAGAAAAAGGTGAGTGGCCGCATTTCTTCTGAGAACGATGTTTGGGAAAAAATGCACTCTGTGCACTGCACCTGTGCCTGAAATTCCGTTGCTTTTCTACATACTTTGTTCTACGAAATCTGCGCACGACGCCATAGATTCGTGGAATAAGATCTAAACGCGAATTGCTGAAAGTGTGACGGTGCGGGTCACGTTGCTCGCTTACAGCGATGTTCCGTTCTAGGAACACTGCTGAAACCATAATTGTCCGTCACCATACATGGCACCGCACACTTGGTTCAACTATCATTGAGTGATTTGTTCTGTTCCCAATTTATCTGCCGGCTTTTCCATTTATCAGAGACCTGCACGGGCTGCAAGGTCTAGCTTTGGCTTCAGTACATGCTGCTGCTTCAACCTACTGCCTTGCCCTTTCCATTGCCTACATCTATTGTGGACAAGAAGGTACTTGATTTTCGAGGCAGAAGTCAGGATATTTAGACTATGAACTACTATGGTTAATGAGCTTTGTTATATGACAGAAGCGCTAATTCGAGCAGCGTTGAAGAGAAAATTAAGGGGGCCGTGGAAATTGAGAAAGTGGTCTGCCACACTATCAGCTGTTTTCATACCCGGAAGTACTTACGACCGAGGTACAGGTCACTTGTACGAGGGCAAATGCTAAAAGATATAGATGCGATAAGGACGAATACGCGTTACGAACTTACTCTCGAGACGAAACGCCAACGATAACGACAACAGTATCAAATTAAGCACGATGTCATCATGATCGTGTGGTGAGCGCAACTATCTCTTAGGCATATGTGAGTCCCATGTCAACGTCTTAAGAGGTTCACTCGAAAATTATGCGCCTACTCTCAAACATCCACTAATCCACCAATCTCAAAATGAATCCCAAAATGTGAACACACGAGCCCAGTCAAAATGCAATGAGGGGTGCGCAGGGGATCCAATTTCAACTCCACTTTTAGCTGCTATACTGGAAACTGTACTTCAAAATATCGGCTGTCGCGACGAAGGGACCAATTTGAGCGGATATTATCTAAACCATCTTACATATATAGACGTTGTAGTGACCATACGGCACGACGGTCAAATCCTTTTGTTGAAAGAAGTCCAGAATGAATGTCAGATCCCGGGGCTCAACTTTTCGAAAACTGCTATCATGACAAATTCTATGATTCGACCCACTGCTATGTCAGCTAGCTCCGCACGAGGAAAGCCACGATACGCAAGCAAAGATTCACATCCACGAATCGCATCAAAGCTAACAAGTTTTACAACTCTCGCAGTTGATTACTTTGCAGTGAATTTTGACACGTTACTATCACGGAGTATCGGTGCGATATATGGTGTTTGCTCATGTGAGGACTGTGTGGTGTGCACTGTCCTGTGATTACAACTACCACAAGAAAAATTGAATACGTGTACTGTATTGATAGACCTGATCAAATACATATTCCCTTCTATTGCAATGAACGAACCGATTTAATGGCCACGTAGACGGTTGTTCCGTTTTTCAGCGTAAGCTTCCCTCTTCTCACCTCGCCGAATTGCCCACGGCCAATAAGTCGTCCAACGCGAACGCTTCTGTGCTCAAATTCCCAATCGGTTAAGCCAATACCACGAGTTAAAAATATTTCCTTGAAAGAACATTAGGAACGATTTGATGATTAGGCTACGTAAAGTTGGGACACGTGACGAGGAACTGACCCTGTTGTTAATCGTAAAGCTGTTCTTTTGGTAATGTTCGAACATTTGCGCAGGAGTATCAAATTTTATCTTCGCATCCAAATACACTTTTTCAGATTTCAGATGTATTATGAGATTTCGGACCTACAAAGAATTTCAAGTTTCATAAAATGAGCATGCTCTTTGCCTCTGACTGCGTTTAATTGCATTAGGCATTACCGTAACATTGGGCAAGTTTTGATGAATTCTGTTGCTTTACTCAAGAACGCCGCCACTATTCCTTATTTGGTACTTCATTTCTGATTAACAACGGCACATACCATTTCCAAGCGAGCGCTCTCGTCTGCGTCCTCGTACATGTTGTCCGGATCCAGCATAACACATATAATGGGTGAGATTCTCCGTCGCACCTCCTTTGATTTGCTTGTGTGCGTCGTCTGAATACAAGCTACAGTAGGCCTCTGAAATTCGTGGGTAAAATCGGCTTACAGTACTGATACTCTCAAGTATAATATTCAAAGTAACCTGGCATACGCAGTTTCCGACCATGTGCTGTAATTCGCTAAGCATGCCTGTCTATCTGTCGCGGACCTTATAGCGCCTTCACTAGCTATCGTCAAGTTAATTCTAAGATAGGACATAGTGGAAGGGCGAGCAGCATACTTATCTGTTAGGCGATAAAAATGATAACTACTTATAAGAGCTGGTAAGGGGTGTTAGCAAAAATCACTATATTCGCTGGGAAAAAAAAGAAAAAAACCCTGGGGAATCTAACAAGTGATGTATGGCAAGAGATTAAAACGGAGTCTTTGAGTCGGCACGGGTGGTGTCTTGGCTTTACGAAGAATGGGTCTGTGCAAAAGTCTTGAGACACTCGGTCGCGTATCTCGAAATCATTTACAATTTTAATCACTTCCAACTCAATACACTGTATAATCACCATCATTATCTACGACATTCATTCAACGAACAGGCAAGTCGGCTATTTCCTTCTCCCAGAAGAAGGTTGTGAGTCGAAGTAGTCAGGCAAGGTATTTTTGAGCTCTCTGAAAGTGGCAAACACCTTCTTGACCAGGAATTGCTTGAGGTACCTAAAAAGATGGCAATCAGAAGGGGAAGGTTAGGGGAATAGGAGGACGGTATTCTAGACGATCTCCTGTAGCCTGCTCTGCGAGATCTTTGCCACGTGAGGTCGAGCGTTATCATGCGAAAGATGGACAGAAATCCTTCTCGGTCGCTTTTCTTTGATTGCATCAGCGGTTTCTGGAACTGGCGACTGTAAGTGGTAGTCGTGATTGTCTGGCCTTGAGGGAGCAACTCATGGTATAGCATTTCTCTCAAGTCCAAGAAGCAGCACAGCAAACCTTCCTTGAGTGTTGTCCTAGCTTCGGCTACACGGGTGGATCATCTCCTCTCGGGAGCCAGACAGCGATCCTCTTGTTGTTGTCGTAGAGGATCCAGCTCTTATCCCCGTATCCCCAGAATCTCCTCATTATTGGGATAAAGGAGGAGCGGCAGGGGATTGAGACACGGGTGTGACACAAATCGTCGGTCAGTCGGTGCGGAATCCATCGAGCGAAAACCTTCCAGTAACCGTGCTCGTGAAAGTGTCGAACGACTTTCTATGATCGCACTCGAGAAGCTCCGCCTAGTCCCTGCTCGTAGCCTTCGGCTTCTTCTTCACTTCGCTGAGAATTCGGTCTTCTCCTATGACAACTGGACGTCCGGAGCGAGGATCGTCGTCGAGCATCGTATGTCCGGACTGAAAGCGAGCAAATAAACGAATCACCGTCGCATGGCTGACGAGGTCCTTTCCGAAGGCAGAGTTGACACTGGAGGCAGCTGAACGAGCACTGGAATCGCCATTCGTAGAAGAAGATGGCTCGAAGTTGACTTTTTGTCAATTGCGACATGGTTTACAACAGAAGGGCTCGGAGATCTACTCAAATACTGCTAGCGGTAACTCTGAGATTGTTCTAGATTATGGTGAAGTTATGACGGTGGCAGAGGTTCTTGTAGAGACACGACGTTCCATGTAAATTTGTGTCTCAAGACTTGCACCAACCTAATATTAGGTCGTCTCATGAGCTTGTACGTACTTTCAAGTTCTCTTTGATTCTATTGTATTTCGGGCACAAAGATTATCTATCTTCAATGCGTGCACCATTACTTTCAGCCACCTGTTGCCGCTGACCGACCGCTTAACTCCCAGAAGCTTGGCGGTTGCGAGCTAAAAAAGGCGGTGAAGTCAATCTTGAGGTGCTTGGGGGAATCGATTTTTTGTTTGCAAGACGATTGCTGAGCAAAAAGGCTGACTTCTTTTGGAAGGGGCTGACCACGGCTGCACGGTTGATATGATGGGACCTTTCAGCTGGACTTCGATATCTAGAGTCTCGTCACTTTCGAAACGTGTGGTGGCTGTCGTAGAGTGGAGTCAATCACATCAGACCTGAAGACTTCATAACTGCATGAGGAAGAGGTTTCTGTGGTCAACTTGAGAACGCTCCAACAAAGGTGGAGCATGACCTTGTGATGGATTTGTTCATTTTTTTACCTCTTTTGCACTATTCAGCCATTGGGGCCTCTGCATGGAGCTGTCACAAACCTGTTCTTCTCAGCTGCTGTAACGGCTTTGTTCAAACAGTGCGTACGTTAGGGCTAGGAAGCAACTCATAGACCTGACTCGTGTGGCACTCCTGTCATCAGGGTCAATTAAAAAGGGAATTTCCGACAGAGCTTCAACCCTTTTTCGAAGGAGTGAGAACCTCTTCAAAATGTGCTTCTGAAACATCAGGGTGTGGTGGTTACATACCAGGTCAGCATTTGCGGACCTGAAATGTAGTCACCACACCCTGATGTTTCAGTAGCATAGTTCAAAGAGGCCAGTTCAAAGAGGCCACCACCGAAAGAGCGCAGTCGGTCAAAATCCAACACTGATAGCCTTCCTGGACGAAGGTTCTTCTCCAGGCTTCAGTCTCTTGAGCGGAGGAGATCGAGAATCTAAAATTTTTAGGATCTATCCGATCCGATCCTTGTAGCAGATCTTGGGAGGCAATCCTAATCTGAAGAGTCAACGATTCTATCTACACTGGATTTTATTGCAGCAATCCCGATAGAATTGACTGATAAAATGCAAAAAGTCGTGAGAAAGCTCTAGATGCGCCACGTCTCTCCTACGATTATTACTGATGGAACAGTTCTGCACCAAACTTCTTTGCAACCGTCAAAATCAGAGGCATTTGTCGATAATAACTGAGAGCAAGTCTCCGAGATATTATATGGTCTATAACAGACTCTCTCCCTAAAGTGTGATGACCGTGAGAGAGGCACATCTAAAAGAAGAACTTTCTGTTGGTGGTCATCTTCAAAAAATGTTGACAATTAACTGGAAGGTGTTTTGAATGAACGTTTGTTCCCCACTGAAATTTTGCTCTCTGATACATTTTCAAATCAATCAGAGTCGTCCTAGGTGCGCACTTCCCCGACCACTAGAGCAAAAAATTGGGACCTTCGTTCTCCACGCTTTTGAACCGGTGAACTTCTCTGTGTGTATGTGACAGAGCAAGATCTCAAAGGACTTTCACAGCCCGGTGGACGTCCTGAAGTTCTCGCTCCGGAAGACGTGTGACGACATCGCCGTTGACTGAATGGCACAGTGCTGATTCTGCCCCTGTATGTCCAAAGGACCTGCAAAGCAGATTCGCCGAAGCCAACCCTCTTGAGCCATATGTGATCACATAGCTCAGCTCTATTTTCTGCAAAGTTGCATTGTGAGTCGAGTGCAATTCTTGGCTTTCACACTCTAAAACCTGGCGTCCTATACTTTTCAACCACCCTGCACATTTCGCGCCCACCGTAACCAGAATGACGGCGTGTTCACCCCACTAGCATTGACCGCGGTTGGTTTCCCAGTTCCCCCCTCCTGCCTCGAATCGCCGTCCTTGCCCTTCAGCTGCCATTGCAGGGCTATGTGGAAAGAATGGTGAAAGCATGTTAATGTAGCGGCTTGAGATGGTATCACAATCAATCTTCACGATGCCTTGATATCGCGAGACTTTTGAGCTCCAGATTAGTCGGTGGGTGGTTCATCCCTTCAGCCACCTTATCAACCACTTCATTTCGCTGACGAACAAATAGATCGGTCGTGCGGTTTATAAAGTAGAAGAATGTCAAGCTTTTTCGTTATCGATATATCGACAGACGAGTAATGAGCTATGAACCTCTGAATGGACCTTCGAACAGGAAACGCATGCTTGCAAGCAAACATACAAGTGCACTGTGGAATGTTCGTTGCGAATAATTCTTCTATGAAAGCATTTCTCTACACATGTGCAGCCAATTCTTTTATCCTATAATGGACATACCTCTGTAGATCTTACAAGGAAATCGCCATGCTTCGTTAGTATAGAGGAAACATCTTGCCGAGGTATGAATCCATGATAATATTGTTGTGAAGTGATCCACTGCTCGAACTTACTCTGAATACATGCAGATCAAGTTACGCACGCTAATTGATAATGCATTGGATAGTAATCACTATTAGCAGAACTCGAAGCATTAGAGCAGCATTAGAACTAGTAGTGATGATCGGTGTGAGAGTATGTCATTCCCCGTGTTCCCACTGCGTAAGGGAGTTGGATCTTCCAAGAATATTTCAAAATAGGACAATCTGTTATACATCCAATAAGCCTTGTAACTGGGAATGTTCCATACCTTTTCACCAACGGAACTTTCATTAGAAGCAGCATCTTCTTGCACTGGAATGATGTTCGAGGCCGGCATCTGGTTCGAGTTCACTCATAGAAATGAAGCTTACTCGACTCTTTTGTGGTAGTGATACGTGCCTGATAGCAACGGCTCAATAAACCCTTTTACTTATACACAACCGGTAGCGTGTGGTGTATGAAGTAAACGGAAAAAACAGGGCGGGCTCTGGAAGCAGTATAAAGCTTTCCAGCGGCTTTCAGAAATATTCAGGACCAAGCTAATTCATGGCAAAAAGAATATTTTTTTCGTCGACAAAGATTGCTTGAGCTTTCGTTTGAAAGCGATTGAAGAAAAAAGTGAACAGATTCCACGGAATTGTCGAGCTGTTCGGCTCTACAGTGCGCCAAAATCATAGCGACAAGGTATTTAAATTGCTTCGGACGATTCGTTTACAAATTAGATGATCCTTAAATGCAACAACGCTCAATATTCACTTCTGAATTGAACGTTCAATGAATCTTGGAATTCCTTCATTGGCACTGGCGCAAACCTTGAGAAGCTTAAGGAAAGCATCGACGGTGGCAAATCGAGCTGGTCCCACGTCTTCTGGAGAATCCACAGAAACTTATTCATCGAATCTACAGAATGGGGTTTGAACAACCCTTTCTTTCAAAAGTGGACCACACACTATAGATTAGATTCAGGTCCGGAGTGAAGGTCGGCTACCCGTCAAAGTTGATCAAGTAGGGAAATTTGGCCTCGCACTGCTGCACCATGTCAAGGCAGAGTATTGCGCGAGTTTACTTCTATGTGATATGTGCTAAAACTCTAGCGTAGGGTTGCAGTGACGTGTCGAAAGCACTGAAATGTGCAGCTAAGAAAGCGTTAGTAGGAGCGCAGCACAACTAGGGTCTAATATTTCGGTCAGGAAAAACTCCATCATGATCTTCAGGGAGGTTAGCGGCGTCCTACTGCTGGTGACAATGACCTTCCAGCTATAGTTATAGTTATAGCACGATAGCTTGAAGCACATTTGAATCGAATACCAAACAAGTCGGACCGTGGAAAACTGGGTGCTTTGTGACATGAGCGGCAGAAAAACCTTCATTCCAAGGGGTCGATACCACTCGTTTCACAAAACAAAAATTAGCATCATTTGGAATGCACTGTCAATCGCAACGGAACTTGGACTACTTATGACTAGAGGAAGCTACGTCTGCAAAAGATACACTGCGATAAAGTTTTAAATGTTCTCCAAGGCTCAAATGTGCAAATTAAGATTATGCTGACCATTAGGCGATCTTCCACAGGACTACGCTTCACAGCTCCTAGATTTTATCCACGGTTCCTGCGATCAAACCTCTGATCAAATTTCACTCAAGACGTGGGCCGTCGGAGCCCTCTCGCATGCAACGCACTCTCGCGTTTTCCTTCACGTCGCAATGGTGTATATGTCCGTCGTACCTTGGAGGAGCTCACAAAGAAAATCGCGGTGGTTTCTATGCCGCTTTTTGTTTTTTACCCAATAGCGTTCCGTTCGCACTTCTTTTCCAGTTTTCGGACGAATTAACTCACCAATTTGACAACGACCTGTGCCTTTAGATGACGCTCACACTATACTGGTTGTGCCTATTTTGTCGAACGGCCTCGTGGGTTTTAGAGGTCCAAATTTTTCTACTTTTTGCAATGCGACGTGAACATGCTTAGTACAGTAATTCTATGGCTGTGCTTTGTTACTTCTTGTAACGCACACTCATTTAATAAGTGTCATTGAATTGCGTTGTGACACGAAACAAGTACGAAATAATAGTTGGCTGACATCACTAAGCATTAAAATACATGGACGAATCTGACAAGATTAGCCAATTAAATAAAAAGCATATCGAATCGAAAATCATGGCAGTTAAAATTGGTAAGACTCTTAAAATTTCAGTTTTTCCCTTGATGATAACATGGCTGAAGTCGTTAGGCAATTTATTAGGTTAAGTCATGAGTGATTGGCAGTTTCTTCAACCCCGTGTCAGCTTCTCCAGCAATCTGGAGGACCAGACTCGCTAAAAGGGAAGATCTGTTGGAAGTGATTCGGTAGCCTCGCCAGGGCGAATTTGGAGACCAACTGCGTATCATACTCCCAATGACCGCAGATATTGATCGCATGCTAAAGCTTTCTGGAGGCAACTCGGCATCAGTGACCGTCAAATCAAAAATGGTATACATTCTCGCCTTCCAGTGTACCATGTGTTGTTCCTTCTGAGCTAGGGAGAGATTGTGTGCACTGGAAAGATGGAATTTTCACGAGATGAACGAAGTGGCTCGGAGGATGCATGTGAACATCTCCCGAGGCTTGCTGTCTAGAAGTCGTAGTTTCGGTTGGCTTGACAAGCGGTCACTGGCGTTAAGGAGGGCGCAGTCTACTTGAAGCAACACCCCCAGATCGAGTTGGCGGGGTAAAAGTGGTCGATAATGGGACTGTGAATGCCGAGTTGATTACTAATGACGAGAGCAACAAAGAAAATGCCCCTAAACATGGACTTCTCTCGAAATAAGGGCGGGAGTGTCGGACGAGTTGTCTGAACCAACTTGCATTTCTTGCTGGCTCGCGCCTTCAAGAAATGCAACTGCAATCGCGCATGCATTAATACAAATAAATACACAGGCACCAATCCAAACAAAGAAATATAAATTAAAAGGTTTAGGCAAGTAAAAGCCATCAACGTACAGGCACCATTCCTTCGAAAACAACACAGTTCACGCAATCGCGCAGGGACTACGCAGTCGCGGAAGGACGCGCAGCCACGTAATTCGTTAAGGTCAAGATCGGCGGTCAAAAGCGCTCTTTAAGATACTAGCGCTTTTGTTGCACACTTTCAAGCTGCGACAACAGCGCATCTTTGCTACACGTGGGCTACTCCATCCCACCCGATGAATGATTCTTCGAGTCGGCTTTTGTAGGGAGTTGCTTTAAGCAACATATGGAGGTATCAATGGGAACACGCGACTCAGCAGTGAGAGCCATAAGTGAGAGCCATAAGCCATAAGCCACCCATAAGTGAACTTCACCCAGATTAGGTTCCGCTCTCCGATTGTTAGATTCATCAGACTTCGAACAATACCACCACTGCTGGTGCAGTCACCCACTGCTTGCAGCTGGATCGGCTCCTGTAGTCCACTAAGGTATAGCAACCAATCACCGGTTGTTCCGATTGCTTGCTCATTTCTTTAAGAGGGAAAACTACGAAGATCTTCATGTCTGTCATTCTTGAAACCTCGGCATTTCTCATATGTGTTGCTACTTCACTGCCTGAGTACCAGTACCTATGTTACCAAATCCCTCAATGCGGACCCAGTCCTACCGGAAGTTACAACTCATCCCGTGAACTACAAATAGGGTGAAAGTCCAAAAAAGGTAGACCATGAAGGTTGCGAACACTTCAGAATAGACGTCCACTGATTCTTGATAACGGAGATTGCCTAGTTCTGTAAGAAAGCTATCCTTTCACTCGCGGATGGATAGATGACAGTTGTAGACAGCTGTGGTAGATATGGCACACAATCAAGGTGGTACAGAAAGTTGTGACCTTCTGAAATTTTTTTTTCAAAATAGGCAATCAGTTATGAATCGACCTAATAAATTTCACTCGCGAGAAGAATTGTCGAGAAGATTGAACCTAAACCAACAGTCCCAGCAGGGTGGGCGTCGTCGGAGTCACCTGCAGTCCCCTCGGTCGACTCCGACCAGGTACACTTCAAAGCTGGTCAGCTACTTTCCTGGGGAATTTCCTAGGTGAGTTTTTTTGTTCAGTCACACTTCATGACTAGGGACTGAGCAGCTTTGAAGTGAGCGTATTCGGAATCGGCCGAGGAGATTGCAGCCGATTTCGACCACGTCCACCCTGCTGGGACTTTTGCTTCGAAGGATTCACGATAGGGTACGAGGTCGAAATGTGGAGAAATATACCCGGTCGAAAGGTAGATGGGCCTACTTTGGTTGGGGACGATGCGCGCTCTTCAGCGAAGAGTGTGCCCCCAGCAGCCTAGTAGGGACATACCCACGCTGCTCGCGCCACCGCCTGTCCACACTCTCGTCGTCTGCCTTTAGCCATTTTGACAGATAGAGCTCTGGGAGAGGGTAGCACTGATGAGGTTTGCGTCAATGCGGGAATCATACGGCAAATAAGGGGTCCGTTTCTTGGGTTATGGGCCATTTTTCATGGTTTTTCTTCATCCCATCCCTAAAGAGGGACCTCCCTACTAACCGCCCCGCTTCGGCTCGTCATTACTATGACTGTTTCTAGGCATTTGATTCAGTTCTGCTAGCAGTCGACGTCTTGCAACTTTTCTATTCCATTCAGTCGCTGAGCGAGGGACAGGGGGTGAAGGAAGGGTGTTAATAAGCCAAATGGAGCACCACATGCTCTAATTTCGTCTATTTCATGCGCGAAATACTTTCCTCCAAAAAATCCGTTTGAGACCCTCTTGTCGTTGGCTTGAAAACAGACAGCTGCCCCTGTTTCCAAGTAGCGAATGAGGAGCTAAGTGTCCAGTTACGGGGCAGCTACCCTAATTATGGGAGATGTTGCTCCACACAACCCAATATCACAGAGTTCAATTGTAACCCTGTCTCTACCGTGAGAGAGAAACAGGCGTAATACTGCAAGAGGCTAGCAGGGAAGGGTCTTTTGAGGGATAAGGGCATAATTATTCTAAGCGTTATAATTACTTTGATTAGATAGTATAATGAAACATGAAGATCCTTTTCTTCCCTACACATTTTTTCTGAAATGTGAGTCTCAGCGATAGGTGAATGGAGAAGAATAACGTTGCAGGGCCAGCCACCTTTGCCCATACGTCACTGGAGCTTGAGACACGTTTGGCACGAGTAAGCCTGGCGAGCCGAATCAACCGTTAATCGAATTTCGGCGAACTTCTATACTGGTTCTGGCCAGGGGGATCAAGCAGCTCTAAAAGAAGAAAGAAAAAGTATAAAGCGTATGGCGTTGATCAACCCATTTGTAGGATGCGCCTCGCATCTTACATCCATTCAGAATTGCAGTGGCATTTTTGATCCGATTAGGCTATACAGAAAATCAGCGGGGGCTAGCTGATGTACAACTCAGTGATCTATACCTCAGAGAGAGGTCGGTTTTCAATAAACCGACTCCCGAACATGGAAGGCTTGCATGGCCAGGACGACGTACGACTCAGGATTTGATCCCCTGACCGTACGTATGGTAATCAACGCTGCTTGAAACTACACGACGTCTGCCCTATCTGCTTCATGCTTTTACGGTAATATCCACCCATTAATCACATGGGGGATATTAGCATGAAACCACAAAGCACAAACCATTCGGCGTTGATCAATCGCTTTGCCGGATGCGCCACGCATTCTACTTCCATTCAGAAATTCAAAATCGTAGTGACATTATGATGCGATATGGGCTATACAACGACCAGCGGGAGTCAGCCGATGTGCTGCAGTGTTCTTTTCCTTCCAGAGAAGTCTGGTACCAATTAGCCGAGCCCGGAGGTATCGAAGGTTTGGTTGGCCCCGAATCAGGATTCGATCCCCAGACCGTGCGCGTGGTGAGCAGCGCCGCTTGCCACTACACCATTTTCTCCCTGTTGGTACGACACTCTTCGAAATCCCACCCAATCCCGATTTTTGAAACCTTTCAGAAAGGTATCCCAAGAGTGCTGAGTTCTGGAGTCCCCAGCCGGGATTCGTACCCGGATCTCTTGCTTTCATTGCAATTGTGCTACCAGTTACACTACCGGGTTACCATATTACTCCAACCCAGCTTCGATGGTGAATCCATCGCAGCCTATCAGCATTCACACGTATAGCGTGATGAACCGGTTACTATGAAACTGAGTTGGGGTGAAATGGTGCCCCGGTGGTGTAACTGCTAGCACATTTGCCCGGAAAGTAAGAGATCTGGGTTCGAATCCCTGGTGGTGCGAAAATTTTGCCCATAACTCAGCATTCTTGTGATGGAATTCGTAACCCGAACTACGGCGTAAAACAGCAGTTATCAAACAAAAACAAGTCTTCCAGAAAGGGTTCAAGCCTGAAGAATTTGTCTACAGAGGAGCCCGACACCGTGAAATTTCCTACGGGCAACTGCCATAGGAGGAGATCTACCCCGAAGACTGTTAGCTACCTTTGTTACCTTTCCCTGACCCCTTCCTCACAACAACAAGGGAATCCGCTACCACGGCCTGCCTACGTGACAAGCGCGACTTCCAGCTGCTGTTATCGGTCTCGGAAGTGCCTTCTGCTTATCATTGCTCGGCCCATGCAGCATCAGCCTTTAGCATGTGGCCTTCAGCAGCCACAGTCATTGCCGTTATCACTGGAATTTACCGTACCAATGATCAGAAATGAGCGATTATGTAGTTCATACGTGATGCCTGGCATTTGCTCATAATTTCATCACCTCCTTATCTGTCTGTGGCCGCCGCGTCGCGTGGTAAATGATGTGTCCCAACACGCGTCAGCGACACCATTAATCTATGATTCTTTCAGTAGAATTCCAATTTAATTTATGGTAAACAGCAATATGAAGCCTTCAATAGATCACATCCACTGAAATTCAGGATTCCCTTGACAATTAAATAAACTATTTTTATCACACAAGGATGCTGAGTAATGAGGGAAATGTTTGGCCTCAGGCGTACTCGAGAACTCGGGTGCTTATTCTTATCTTCTTGTCAATCCATTTATACATCGACACTACACGCAACCACGCATATTGCTTCAGTTTCAGAACAGGTATATTTGCCACGGCTTACCGTAACCCAACGATAACATGATGAGTGTCATATTTGGTTATGTGATAGCTGTTCACAGTTCAATGTTGAGCAGATGGCTATTTTTGCAGGAAAACAAGAAAACGTAAACAGACGAATTCCGTCTGCATTAATGCAGCCAGCATAGCTTGCACAGCCATCTGACGTTTACTGAGTAATGACCGTACACCTCTTTTCATATGCATCCCATTTTGGAACCGATGAACACGCATGAATCTTGGTTAGCAAAACAAAACGCAGTGGCCTACCCTCAATTGAAATGTCTCAACCAGTGACAGGGTAAACTAACGTCCAGGATTTCTCGACAGCGGGGCGTATTCAATGGGGTTCAAGGGTATGTTTTCAGAAAGTAGGAACTTTTGGAAAGGGTTGTTGGAGATTCTGAAAAGATTCAGTGGGATCATGGAAAATCTTAATGATTTTGAAAAATCTTTAATTTCGACATTTCTGAATTTTGATTTCTAGGACCTTCCCCCCTCCCCCCAACCTACCGCCCAACATTTTTCGGGTAACGTCGGATATAGCTTCAGGAGGATTGAATATTGATGGAGGCAGAAGTGAGTTATGGGAACTCACTCCAGGGCGAATGATGTGAAGAGGGTTGGTGATGTCAGCCGAAATTCTTCTACACGTCGAGTGATAAGTTCGGTTGGTAAAATTTGATGCCCCTTCTTTAATGGTTCCTGAAGGGGCGTTCCACGACCATATAAGAGGTACAGTCTTCTCCGCTGATGAGTTAGACTGGCACATTCTCTTTTTTCTGGAAAAGGGTTCATCTCACTCACGACCTCAATCATTTTCGTAATGCATTTCCTTCGTGTTTACCCTCCCAATTCCACAAATCTCCTACGATAAGACTGGCCTTATTTTCAGGCATATACAGTTTCATACCTGGAATAAACTCTCAAATCCTTTTGAAGCCGAATGTTAATTTTGGAAAAAAAAAGTCCACGGAAAAATCGTGACTCTGTTTCAACCATAATTCATTGGCTTGAGACTCATTATTCACGATACGAATGAACAGAACAAAAAAATGCGATAGTTTCAGTAAGCAATTCGAAAAATTGAAAGGACTGGTACGCGTTAAATTCCCTCTGTGACATCTGTCACAAATGGCGACAGGAACGATTCCACTTGGTTCCTAGAATGCCTTCACTAGAAACTTTTTGGTTTTAGGGTCGCAGCGAATACTGTAGCGGTTAGGCGTCAGGCTAAACAGAGTGTACCATACTGCGTCTCATATCGCACAGCACGCACTGCGACTCGCCCTTCGACGCATCTGCGTCTCCCTTTGAGGGACACCCTGCCTTGCCTTTAGCCACTTGTGGCAATTACCTTTTTTTCTTTTCTACAATCCTAGAGTTCCCATTGTTGTGTCTCTATTCTCCGTTCAAATATTTCGACAAGATTCTTTCACTGCGTTGCCCTATACACGGGCGCCCCAGCGCGCACTTCTTTCCATGCGTTCCCTTGTCTCCGCCCCACCTACCCGAAACCGTCTCTAGAGTGTGGTTTTTCGTAGGTTTATTTCTCTTCACAAACTGAATCTCTTTGCGTGAAACTTTGTCCGTTGTCTCTAGTGATCACAGCTAATTATTCATAATTGAAAAAGGTGCAAAAATTTTCGTGAACCATTCCTCTAAGGCCACACGGAGTGTGTGGCAATTTGGAGGAGACTAGAGCATGGCGCACATAGAAATGAATATGTGAATTTTGAAGTTATGATCAATTATTTGTTTCTAGTGAATAGTTGGCCTATCAATATCTGAATTCACGTTCGCAGATCTCACATGAATCTCGGCCACAGAAAACTTTTTGGACTCGAATTTTTTTGAAGTTTGTCAGCCACGAGGACGAGCAAGTAGTACGTGCATGCAGTGCAGTCAGTGGAAGTACAAGCTGAAACAGCGCCTCTTACCACTTCTCCAAGTATTTGTGCGCCTCTACACTGCAACCAATTCATAGCTGCTGTTCAATGCCATTTTTGCAGAATGCTGCTGTTTGATTGGGACCATTTGCAGCTGTTTTGCCGGTGACATCACAGAATTTCGTAGTGAAAGCAATTCGTTGAATTTCCCCTCTTTTGTTTTTCACCACATATCAATAAAATATTATTTATAGCTGGAATGACGACAAATGTTCTGCCATGAAATTTGTCAGCCATGAACAGAATCTCTCTTCCCGTCGTTACCATTATTATCATCATGACCTTCACCTTTCTGGTTCTTGATTCCCCATAGTTATATTTTTAGAGAGAATACTGCAGAATGAGTCACTAGTCTAATCACTGTACTATTACTGGAAAGCGTTGATTTCACTAGTTTGATGTGTTACTATTAGTGAGTTGGCTTGATTAGTGATTAATCAAAGCCCAGGGGGACCGGTAGTGATGGACGAAGATAATTCTCTAGTTCCCGCCTGCTGGGAAGAATCACACCTCATTCGTTACAATTATAGAATTCAGCCAAAGAATAAATCAAAGAACAAAATCGTTTCAGCTACCGTTTAGCTACCATCTCCATTCATCTCAAGTTCCATGAGTCATTGAGATCGATGTCAAAAACTGATTGTGAGCCTAACTAACCTTTCCGGACCTCAATTACTCTCTATTTTGGGAAACGAGAAGAGCGCGTGCAGACCACACACCCCAAATGGCGAAGGCAAGGAGAAAGCCACGTTTTCCTTGAAGTGGTCATTTGTGGTGTGTGGTCCGCACTCGTCGCTCTTCTCGTTTCCCGAAATAGTGTGTAACTTCAGCGAAATTTTTTTTACCAAATCTTGCTCTTATTTCTTCCCACGCAAATAAAATAGGGTGCAAGGCAAAGTTCTGAGGGTGAAGGTGTGGAACGACACAATACAGGGTGGGCAAAAATTACAGTAACAATACAAATTGGTTATATAAAAGTAATAAGACCGAGAAGTTACAAAGCAACAACACACTCATGTTGGTGGAAGATTATCAAATAGGAAACACTATTACTCCTTGAAGTAGCCGTCTTCTGTGTTGTTAAATAAAGGAAGATTCCCGAGAATGTCGTCGAACCTGTTGTGTAGGTAGGTGTTAGCGAGTAGGTCCGAGGCTTTCACTAGCATCTGCTCAACTCGTCGATGTTTCTCTCATGCTTGTAGTCATGCTTTGCCTTCAGCACACGTAATACAAAGCATTTCAGAGGACTTGAGTTGGGAGAGCTACGATCCTGAATCTTTAATATGAGGAGATCCACGATATTCTGTTGGCATCATTTTTGGGCAATCCGGGCGGGCGCTCAATCTAGCTCTAAGTTCCCGTGTTTTCCATCGAAGGTCCTTTTTGTCTGGAGCTTTAACCGAGACGGAAAAGAGTCGAGCCGATATTTTTATCATCCAACTTCATACCTCGAGCAGCAGTTGTCCGAGGTGCCTTCGAATCTTGATCCCTGCTCATATTATTTCTGCGGAAACCATCACTAAATGGCTGGCTGGCTTTTCGCTGATACTAGTCCGGGTGCCCTTCCTACTTACGTATATTTTGGCTGCACAATCTTTACTCATCAAGGAGAACGACCGGAAAATTGAGGCCATTACGGGATCGAGACACTGTCTTTAGTATCTTTGTTTTCTGTTCAATTTCTCCGTATCAGTTAGGAGTTAGGCATTTTAATGCTAGCAAACCATTTTGGTAAGACATGTGCACGCAAATCGTTGCATGGAATTGCGTTCGGTAGAAGTTACAGCGACCAAACGACGGATTGAACGAGCTGGCTTCCAGCGCTCCCTCGCACCTATCTTCGATGGATTACTCGTAAAGTCGCAGATGCAAACCTTTGAGTTTATGCCTATTGGTCCTGGTCGACTGCCTACTGCACTTCGTGATGGTGGTCGAAGTACTTTCATGGAGCCTATGAATCGTCATGCTACGTAACACAATCAAGCAACTCCGCGGAGCAAAGTAGGGATTGTTTCTCGAGAAAGAAGAGGATCGTCCACTTCGAAGTTGTTATATCTCATATGACAAAAATAAAGACGAAACACTTAGTCATCAAAATAAATCCATGGAATATTTATCAAGAACTCCTGGTGCATAAAATTGAAAATTGACTGCGGCATCCTCTTGTTACCGTAATTTTTGCCCACCCTGTAGTTGCAATATTTCAGTGCAAACCTATGAATTTGCTAATGGCCGCTGAAAGGGCTTAAAGGGTAAAATAGTCCGTAACAAGTGATGAATTTTTTTTCCGGTCTGTTCAAATCTTTGAGTTAGTTCCGCCAAATGTTACCCTGACCTGTGCATAGGTCTCCTGCTATTTTGTGTTGTTTTTTCTCGTACTCCCCATTGCCGCATGAATACTGTAGACACAGCATGGCACGGGAACGGGAGCACAAAGGCAAAGTGCTGTCATATCATACCAGGAAAGCATAAAGTTGCAATGCACTTCGGGTAGAGAATTAAGAAAACCGATAAAATCGAGAACACTATTTATACTAACAGTTACAAAACTAATAGGTACCAAAATCCCCATGTAAACTTTCCAAGCGATTTTCGAACGGTCGAAGGTGATAGAAAATGATGAAAAGGTAAGCTGTAGTGCCAGGTTCAGTGACAGTCTGTTGAAAAACGATGTCATATTCGTTATCAGCGCACCTAATTGCCACTATAGACCACGGATTTGAAGGAGCTGAAAATGGTGACGTGCTTGGGTTAGTCCGCTTCATGTGTTGACACTGCACTTCCCGCCAGCTTTGACCTTTCACACCCTGATTGAAAAAATCACCTAGTAGATATGTTCTCCTCTTCTGAATTCAGCATTTCCAACTGCATCGATTTATCGAGGTTGGCACTCAAAGTTTTCAGGGAAGCTAACCATAAGAGCCCTACGAGGTTGGTTGTTTTGGGAGGGGGAGCGGTAAAGGCGATCAGTGTCAGCCTTGCTTGGTAAAGCGATCGAGGGACTACTGTAGACGTGCGGTAAAGTCCCTACGCTACAGTAATCCCTCTAATGATTCACCGCATTGGGTTTAAACTATCCGTGAGCACCTCAGCAATGAAACATTGAATTCGAGGTGATTAGATTGTGAAGCGGATGTTTAGACTGAGTGGATCTCAGCTTTCCCAGAGCATGGAATCCACACCTTGACTGGAATTTGGATGAACATTTAGAAGCAATACTGCCTATGATTTTGAGGGAGATCGTGGTTTTGTGACAGTTCAATTCGCCCCAAACCGTGGCACTGTCACAACTGCGTTCAAAGTTGATTTCCTCCAATGATTCTGAACCCACCGGTTCAGCCAGGTCGTAGAGTTCCATAAGAAGCTGCCTTGGTATCTCAAAGATAGATTAAAATTCGTCTCTCTGAACAATATGAAGGACTCATTAGCAATCGTCGCTCGCTATTCATGATACTCTTCATAAACTTTATCTATCTATTTACCACTGGGAGCAAGAAAGTGGTATTTTGAGATAGTCCTCATTGTTTGGCTGAACAACTTGCCTCAAATTTAGATCAATTGTTTCCGTAACGATGCTGAATTATGAACAAAACACACTTGCCCTGAACGAATTAATTTCAGACACTTTTGAAATGCTCATATTTTAACAAAGCAATCAACTAATCAAGCTATTGAGTTGTAATTCGTTTCACAATTGTTCGCTTAAAATATTCATTGATGTGGTTTCTCAGTAAATTACCCTTTCAGTGTTCACTCCCTAGTTGGGCCGCGATCATACTTCACAGCTATGAAGGTATGATAGTCTGCGAAAAAGATCGGGTTGATATGTGACTATAGATGAGAATATGTTCTGCTGGATAGATTAGATACGTATCGATTGAAATGATCGGAGGATAGTAAATCTTGATATTAGGATATTAGGATAGGGGGATGGTAGTCGACTAGGGAATAGCCTGAAACGACTGAAAACGCATTGATCGATTCGCCTGGAGATCCCTAAACTACCAATCTCCTACTATCCGATGAAGCAATATTTCATAGGCACTCACACGAGATTAGGCATGCTCACTTGATCCATTCCCGGGATTCTAGGAACACAGGCGGACAAGCGCTCATATCCGGCTCCTTTTGCGGCTTGAAAAGTGCGCGAGAAAGGCTAGTCGCAGGTCACACCCCCATCCGCAAGCCCCGCCTTCCGCTGGCGCTGACTGCGAGCGCACTTGCGACACGTTAGCATTTTGCGGCGCGTCATTGGCGTTGGCAAAATTGTAGCAAGTCCTTTGTCGAACTCTTCCTAACACGCGGCCCTCTTATCTCAAGGTGGTTTATGGCTGTAAGAGAGGGGTGCTTTATTCGGGGCTCAATCAAGGGTTTCTATTGATTTCTTTCTCATTTCCAAGCACTCCCCACCTGTAGCTTCATTATTGAATGCTTTCAGATATCCATTTTATCCCGGGGCTTGCCTTTAAATACTTTGTGGAGCTGTACCTAGGAATAGGAATGTCAGTACATTTTTTCCCTCAGTACATACGGAAGCCGTGTTAATCATTAGGAAATCACGAGTGGACGCTTTTTGCACTGACGCTCACAGTATTTTATTCATAAGAAGATTTCTCTTCAAAATATTAGTCTTTTAGACTCATTACGTCAAAATATATCCTTTTGTACAAGATAGTGTCAGATCTCCAATAAGGTAAAGTGATTTCTGTTTTGTGAAAAACAGCTGACCTTTTTAGAGACCTAAACATTTCTATTTTGCATGAAAGGACACAATTTGACATAATGTGTCTAAAATTCTGTCAGTTTGTACTGCGGAAATTATGGGGGGATTAATTAGCATTTAGCTTTCGAATACAGTGAAAATACTTTTAGTGGATTATCGAACGAGTTACTGACGTAGTGAGTTCCGCAAAAAATTCCAATTAGGTCATTGTGGTATGTAGGTAGTGTTCAAAGTTATGCGATCAGAGTTCTACAAAGTAAAACTTTTCAGAACGTGATATTTCGAAGCACATTAAAAGCACCTCGATGTTATTGCAAAAACGGGTACTATGGGGCTCAGATATGAATCAGCAGCAGCTATTTGACTTCCAGGTGATGAAAAAACGAGAAAAACTCGCCAGACTCGCTTCAAAATGAAACAAACCCTCCAAACAAGAACGTCATTTAGGTTTAGGTCGCTTTTCAGAGAGTGTACGCCCTCTGAATGGCGCGAAACGGGTAAAGAAAGCCTTAGGGCGAT